>SNQJ01S0036001.1:19983-43245 GCA_010110895.2 Picea sitchensis | reverse complement strand
CTAATATTGTCTCATTACCCCTTAATTGGGGCATATTACATTAGTAATGTTATTTTATTTATGTTGGCTTTATTCCATTAGTTGTAATTATACCTCCTAGTCTCATATATATACCAAGGAGACATTTTCATTTGGAATCATCTAGTACTTGAACATTTATGTGGGGTAAAAGGAGGTTTCCCCCTCGAAGAGGCTTACTATCGAAAATTATCTCTTTTTCAAGGCGTTGAGTACTTATTCTGAGGTTTTTCTATGCTATAGTGATATTTGGTTCTTAACACTCATTGGAACAGTAGAACCACGCAGAATGGGACTTAGCCATGACTAAGCTATATGACCATTGGAGGCACCCCAACTGTTAGAATGACACCCCGGAACAGCTAGAAAACCCATTTATGAGCAAATGGACCATTGAGACCATGCCATAACAGACAAATTTGCATTGATGGATGATTTCCTGCCCATTGAAGAAATCTGTTACGACGCTTTCTTATTTAACCCATTGGACATTGCGTCGGGACCACTTTTTTCCACCCATGATTATCCAAGCTACCAGAGAATCAATTGTATATCGCGCTATGATTTATATACCTCGCCATCTGTTGGATTACCTCGCTTATCCGTTCACCTACTCGATCTATTTGTCTACAAGTGTGAATGTCGAGCAAACCTAGCACGTTAGAGATGTTTATTGGGGAGATCCTTACGAAGATAATGGTTGATAGACATTTCTCTGTAGGAATACAAGCGTCGTAGACTGGGGGACTACAAGCATCCCCTTCGACTGGATGTTGTTCTAGCCAAGCCGCGACTGAAAATTGAAGTAAGCATCGTGACGATCTGGCTAACATGAAGCAGATCCCATCGATCTTGCTAAATTATATACCGCCTTTGGTTGGCATGGTTAATCGTGACAGTATCCCACGTGACTTTGAGTACATGTTGATCACTATGTACATCCCAAAGGGGATACACATAGTTGGAACCTAGTTGGGATAGATCCCAGCTCTGAAGAACATCGACTTTAATCTCGGCGACAGAAAGAACTATTCCATGCTCGCACCCCATAGGTACTTGATGAAGACAACTGGGAAGAATCTGTGCATAGTCTCCCAACCATGGATTAAGGATCTCACGCAATCAACAATATTGAATGTAATGAAGATCCCTCACTTTGGCTGACTTCAGGAGGCTAACGCTTGCGTTAAACTCCTCCTATCATGATATCATGGAGGATATTTGTGGCTTGACAGGCGCATCATTGTGGATCTGGCACTAATCCACCTGATCACAGGACTGAAAATGCAAGGACCGGACCCTTAGCAGTTCTACCCAGGGAAGACTTCAGATCGCTCCCTGGCACAGTGCATAAAGGAGGATTATGGTGATGTAGAAAAGGGAAAGTGAGGCTACAAGCTAGCCTCTATCCAGGATGGAGAAGTCCACCTTACTTGCCAACTTATAGCTAGAAAGCTCATCAGAAATAACCGTCTGACACATGTCACTAGGTTCGTAGTGGACCTTGCTGGGAAGTGCATGGAGGGGATGCAAATGAACTGGGTAAGTTACCTCATCAACAAGATCGAGAAAGATTATCGTGAAGCGCAGGATCAAAGGTATGAATTCCATTTTAGTTGGTTACTTGTATTGATCACATTTGTCTCTTGGAAGATGTCGTAAGGAGCGACATTTCCAGAAGTTGAGCCATCAGATCCATTGGCCACAAGGTTCTCCACCTTGTGGTATACGATTGACATGTCAAAGCAGTGGCAGTGGAACGTTGTGTTCCATGCCTACTACCAGCAACTGAGGCATTTCCATGCATGACACCTAACACATTGCACCAGTATAGACCACTATTGAAGTTCCACGCAGATCGACACTTTAGCTATATCACTATGTGCAGGGATGAGAGCAAGGAGGAGTTACAGTCCTATTATAAGCTGACCGAAGAAGACATGGAGGAGATCACAAAAGAATGGTTGGGGGAGTTCCTTGTACCGGTTGAAGACACAGAAATATCCGACCCCGACATCATAGGAAGTCCCTTGGTCACCCGGGTCGAGCATGATGGACAGACTAGCGTGAAGAAAAAGAAGAAAAAGGAGGAAGTGCGGAACATAGAAACTAATGAGGAGGACAGCGCCTCGGAGGAAAGTGGGCATGACTCACCCGCGGGAGAAGGAAAAGGAGATGAAGTAAATCAAGAAGGAGGAGGGGAAAAGGGAGAAAAGAAAGGAAAAGGTGAAGTTACACCGCTGAAGGATCCCCCTACCGAGGTCGAAACATCAAAGAAGAGGAAGTTTTCTCCACAGAAACCCTCAGTGGCAAATGATATGTGAGCCAAGATGAAGGCCACGCTCATAGAGGATGACGTCAATCTAATCATCACAGCCATGGAGGATGCTTCAGAGGATATCTTGTAGCGATATGGAGCAAAGAAGGAGACGATATATGAAAGAGTCGACAAGGAGTTGAAGGAGATACAACAATCCATTTATTCGAGCCATGCAGTACCTACTGCGCCTTCTTCATCAAAGATTGCAGAATTGGGGGATGAGCCCGCCCAATTACAAAGACTAGCAGATGCAACAGAGGCTTGACTTCATCGAGTCCATGAAGAGAAGGAGAAGGATATAGAAGCCTTGAAGCAAGAAAAGGAGGATGTCTTAGAGAAACTACGAGTTGCGCATTCTTACGTAACCACCTACGAGAAGGAGAAAGACGAAATTCGGGCGATGTTTAAGGAGGACAAAGAAAAGATACGGAAAGAAAAAGACCAGTTGCTCACAGAGTAGACTGCGGTAAAAGAATCATTGACTAAAGCACTTCGCTCTGTGTCGGGCTTGGCACAGGAGGAAAAAGATTTAGCCAAGATTCAAGTGGGGAAGCTCGCTGAGGCCATTCAATAGCTTCAAGCAAGGATAACGGAGTTATAGCTCCAAGCAGTGTCGAGCTCTCCGCAAGAAGTGCACGATCAAAGGGAGAAATTCACCAAGAGCGCAATTGGAAGGATCAGGAACCTTGCCTCAAAATGTAAGAAGTTGAGTAATCGAAGTGTGGAAACCTATGAATGCCTTGCAGAAGACCCAGAGATGAGAAAACTGGAAGCACAGCTATAGGAGGCACAGCAACAGGAATCCACCGTACATGTGTAGATGAAACTACTCACTGTGATTGAGTGAATGAAGAGATCACAGAAGAAGCATGCAGTCTAGCAGAATATTACTGACATCCAGAGAAGAGTCATGGAAGTTACATAGAGACTACAACCGGTGCAGGATGAAGCCTGTACAATTTTTGAAGAGATTGAAGGACAAGTCTCACATCTAGACCAAGTGGTTACAACAGTGGAACAACACCTAGAAGGGTCTGTTATAGAGCAAATGATTCAGGAGTTTGTCGAGCAGGAGGCTCTGGAGAAGCAGCAAGTCGAGGCAGCTCAATCTAAGCTCAAGGCCTTTGAAGCAACATTGCCCAGATCTGAGTGACTTGGGACAAGTCACAGGTGAGTGTTGGTGGCCTGTTGGCCCTTGACCAAGTGTTCAGGAAATATTGGTCGTGTTTGATCACTTTTTGGACTTCGACAGGTTGGTCGAAGATGGAGCGCCCAGGCGGAGATAAGATCGTGGGATCTCACTTTTTTTACGGGCTTGTGAACCCAGCAAAGGGTTTACTAGGGTTTATGTAATGGGTTATGGGATGTCAGCCCATAGGTTTACCCATGATTAGACTTGTTTGTAAATGTATAAATAAGTAGCTAAGAGATGTAATAAGTCTGGTTGGCTATGTGCACAATATGTTGTAAGCGTTAATGTTGGCCTAGTGCAATAGGTTGTAAGTTGCTTTGTGAAAATAGACTGTGTAAAGTAAGGCTCTGTGCTACTAAGGAGTTGGCTCTATGCCTTGACCTGATTTTGGGAAGGAGGATCTGGTGCACAACGCATATCTCCTATCCTTTATAGATTTTGGCTCTGTGGCTTTGTGCACAGGAGCAGAGGAATGTAAGAAGATTGAAGACTAATAAAGAAGAAGGAGAAGTTGGTGGACGTAGCCCCACACTGTGGTGAACCACGTATATTTTGTGTCTTGATGTGCTTTGTGCGATGTGAATTATGGTGTTTATCTGCTTAGTGTTGTTGTTATAATGTATGATGAATGCATTTGATGTTATTTATTAGTGCTTAATGGTGTTAAAGATAAATGAATGCTAGATCTGAGCTAATTCTAGGTGCTAAGTGATTGGAAGTGCTTGATATTTATTGTTACTGCGTTGATCTGTAATAAGAGTTTAATTTGCGATGTGAATGAGACTCATGAACTAGTGCATATTGTTGTCTACGTGCTCTGCTAAGTGTTGGAATCATAGATATGTGTCCCAACTTGGTTGTAGACACCTGAGTCCTGCAACCCCCCCTGCCTCTACCTCGGGTGAGACTGCATCTGCTTCGCAGGTGTTGTCGAAAGGGTCGGTAGTTAGGGTTTTGTTGGTGTGTTGTTGAAGCATTGAACCCTGGGTTTTCCCCTATGCCAACATCAGCTAAGGAAATCATAGATGTGGTTGGTGCTCCATGTCTTATACTTGATGTTGAGATGGAACTGCTACAAGTATGTGGACCACTTCTGATGGCGGTCATTCTGCAATTTTCCTTGTGTTTGCATGAACTACAGAGGCTTATGATTAGTGTGGATGATTGTCTCCTTCTCGAGAATGTAATGCCTCCACTGGTGGCAAGCTTGTATAATGGAGTACATTTCTTTGTCGTAATTGGGGTACTTACGGACCGTATCTTATAGTGTATAACTATGATAGGCCATGGGATGTCCATGCCGAGTGATAACTGCGCCCACAACATAGTCTAGAGCATTTGTCTCAATCTCAAATGGCTCTTGCAAGTCGGGTAATGAGAGCACCAGGGCTGAGCACAAGCACTTCTTCAAATCATCGAACGCTTTCTTTTGCGACTAGCCCCACATGAATTTTTCCTTGCTACCACCCCTGGTCACTTGGCTAAGGGCCCATGCAATGTGGGAGAATCCTAACATGAATCTGCGATAGAAATTGGTAAGGCCTAAGAAGCTTCGAAGCTCAATGAGTGTGGTCAGGGCTGGCCAGTCATGGATGACCTAAATTTTGGTTGGATCGACATGAACCCCATGCTCATCAACAATGTATCCTAGGTGTTGGACCATGTTCATGCCAAAGGAGCATTTTTTCAAATTTACATATAGCTTGTGTTGTCACAGAGTGTGAAGAACCTGTTGAATGTGTTGCAAGTGTTCCACTTAATTCTTGTTGAAGATAAGGATGTCATCCAAATACACTACCACAAAAGAATTGGTGAAAGGCCCCAAGATATCATCCATCATCCTCATGAAAGTTGGCGGGGCATTTTTCAAGCCAAATGGAATAACCAACCATTTAAAAATACCTTCTTTGGACTTAAAGGCAGTCTTCCATACATTGGTCTTCTCTATTGGAACTTGGTGGTAGTCAGACTTCATATAGATCTTATTGAAGTATTTCTCCCCTTTGAGTTGGTCAAGGAGATCATTAATTTGGGGAATTGACTATTAGTTCATGACTATGGTTTTATTTTGGGCTCTATAATCAATGCAAAGTCGCCAAGACCCGTCTTTCTTCTACACAAGCACGATTAGGCTTCAACAAGGTGATGATCTTGGGAGGATGTGCTCCTTTTCGAGCATCTCTTGGATCAGGTGCTTGATTTCCTCATTTTCTAACAGAGAGTGATGATAGATTGGCCCATTCGGTAGTGGTGCGTCGAGGATTAGATCGATTGATTGCTTGACCTGACAGTGTAGAGGTACCCCACTGGGTGAGAAGAAGATGTCTTTGGATTCTTCCACGACCTTATCCACTTGCTTCTTTTGCGTGGAGAGACCTGTCATGGAGGCCATGGATGTGGTTGCAACCTTTCTCTTGTTCTGAGCATGAATCACGAAGAAGACAAACTTCCCGGTATGAGAGATGACCTTCCTGCATTACTTGACAGAGATCAAGGAAATGGTGGTAGATGGGACTACCTATAGTATCTTGTATAATAACCTATCCAATGTAATAATAACACTATGATGCCTAGACTCATATACAACATGACATTTCCATAAATAAGGTTGGCCCAAGAGAACATCACAAAATTCAAGGGGGGCGACATCACACAATACCTCATATTTGAAGGGCTTGATGTTGTAGGCGAGGCAACACTGTTAGCTAACACGGAGATCGCTCCCTTGGTGGAGCCACCTGATGGTGTACAACTGAGTGTGTGGTGACATCGGCAAATCCAAACGCTTGACAAACTCTACTGAGATGAGCTTCTTTTGGCTACCACCATCAATGATGAAGTGCAGCGAAATACCCTTCACCCACATCTTTGAATGAAAGAGGCACTCACCTTCCTTTGGTTCATCAGGTTCGTTAGGTTGGACCTTGGTGGTGGTAGCAACGGTGGCATTGGGTTCTGCATCAATGATCCATCCCCCTTTTTCTGGTTCTAAATCTGAATTGGAGCCTGCATCTAATTTAGAGGCTTTCACCTCGACCACCAATGACTTCTTTGAGCGGCATTCAGCGATGTTATGTCAGGGGCTCTTATGGAAATCGCACCATTTCCCAAGGTCTTTCTTTGTCTTCCCATTGTCCTTCTTTGTTTTTGGTTTAGACTGGTTGTCCTGAGGTTTCCAATCCTTGCTATACCCTTTATTCTATGGGATGGGGCTTCCTTTGCCTCACTTCCGCTATGAGGGGTTTGCAAACCCAAACTATCGCGTCTTCTGTTTAAGCTTCTACTCGATTTTGACAGCATATCGATAGGATGAAATGTCCAAAAACTCCATTTATGTCTAGATGTATCTATGCAGACCATCACAGTACTTGAGCACCATATTTTGCTCAGAGTCTTTGATACCCAACTTGGTGCGCAAGGTATGGAAGACATTGGTGAACTCTGGCACTGTTTGGTCCCTTTCCTATTGCATTTTGGTCCATCTTGCATATAAGTCATCATAACTTCCAACAGGGTAGTATTGTTCCTTAATAGCATCCCTGAAGGAACCCCAAGTGGGTGAAACTACATGTAAGGTACCAGATCTATTATATTAGCAGAGAAGAGAAATAATGCAGAAAATAACACCGAGATAGCAATAGAATATGGAAATACTGCAGAGATAACATCGAAACAACAAATTATATGGAACCACAACACCATAATTATACCTTTATTGATAGGAAACAAGGTTCACTTGCCTCTTCAAGGGGGCAACCTCCAACAGAGCAGATATTTATTAAAACAATTCTTCAAGAGAAAACTTCTCATACCTTGTACTCCTATTTATACTAAATCTATCTATCCAAAAGAACAATCTAGAGGAAGATCCTTCTAGAAGAGGAAGCTTCTATTAGGTCTTCTTACATTTGACTCATTCCTCCTTATTGTTGGGCCTTATGAATATTGGCATTTATTACATGGAAATATATTATTCTACCCACATGAGGGGTTAGGTAGGTTAGATCCCTAACATTCCCTACCCTTTAAAATCATCCTTGTCCTCAATGCTTGAGATGAGGAAATTGTTGCAGAATGTTATTTGGATCCTAGGTGGAATCTGTGGGAGTTGTATCTTTCGATTGGAATAACACTTTCTTGATAGTGTGATGACGAAGAAGACGCTCATGTTGCTCCAAAATTGCTTCTTCATCCATCTTGTGAAGGTTGGTTTGAGTTTGGCACTTAGTTCCAATAACCTTTTTTAAGCAGGAGACATGAAAAACATGATGGAGATTAGAAAGATTGGGCAAAGCCAACTGATAGGCCACCTGGTCTCCTTCATCAAATTGACATTCTAAGTGACATTGATCGTCTTTTTGCTTCATGCGATTATGAGCCATGAACAAATTCTCTTTGAGGGTACAGAGAATAGCCTCTCGAACTATAAGTGTTTGGTCAACCACCTGTACCTTCGAGACACCTGGCATGTAGGAGAGAACGGAAGGTGACTTTTGTCCATATACTGCTTCAAAAGGAGACATGTGAATATATGTATGGTAATAAGTGTTGTACCACCATTCAGATAATGGTAACCATTGAGCCCATTTATTTTTCCTTTCATAGGCAAAAGACCTCAAATAAGTCTCCAAACACTCGTTGACAACTTCAATTTGACCATCAGTCTGGGGATGATAGGCAGTGTTGAGATGTAATTGGGTGCCCTGTATCTTGAACAGTTCTTACCAAAAATTGTTGGTGAAAGTGGGATCTCAATTAGAAACAATAGAATGAGGCATGCCATGAAGCTTGAAGACATGATCCATGAAAAGTTGAGCCACAGTGGATGTGGTAAATGGGTGTTGAAGAGAACGGAAATAAGCACACTTGGAAAGACAATCAACGACCACCATGATGACTGACTTATTTCCTGATTTAGGTAATCCCACAATAAAATCCATAGATATGTCCCTCCAAATAGCGGGTGGAATTAGAAGCGGTTGGAGTGTGCCAGGAGCTTTGATTGTTTCACCCTTGTTGCATTGACAAACATCACATTCTGCCACAAAAGTGTGAACATCCTTTTTCATACCATCCCAGAAAAAAAGAACGTTTGACCCAGTCATAGGTTTTGGTAAACCCTGAGTGCTCAGTTGTGGGTGTAGCATGAAGCTCATAAAGAATCGTGGATTTAAGTTGTGACTGCTTACTTAAATACAAATGGCCTTTGTAGAGAAGCTCATCATTGTGCCAAGAGTACCCTGTGGAAACTGGAGAATTGTCTTGCAATTGTTGGATCAAATGCAAAATTTTAGGATCTTGTAGCCTTTTCCTGGGGAATAGCTTGGATCCAATATGGTACAATAAAGGAGAGGGAGAAAAGGGACCCTTCATCTTCATATTTTCGAGAAAGAGTGTTAGCAACCACATTTTCTTTTCCTTCCTTGTAAATGATATCATAATCATATCCAAAGAGCTTAGTTACCCATTGTTTTTGCTCTGGGGAGGAAGGTATTTGCTCTAGAAAATACTTGAGACTTTGATGATCTGTCTTAATTTGGAAGTGTTTCCCCAAGAGATAAGGGCGTCAAAGATCCACTGCATGCAGAATAGACAACATTTATTTTTCATAGATTGATTGGCCCAAATGGAATTCTGACAATTGTTTGTTGGTAAAGACAAAAGTTCTACCCTCTTTCATAAGGACTAATCCAATTCCTCTCCTGGGGGCATCACATTCCAGGACAAAGTTCTTTGTGAAATTGGGAAGGGACAAGACCATAGTAGTACACATAGCCTCCTTCAAGGCTTGAAAGGCCTAATCAGCTGTGGGAGTCCAAGTGAATGAATTCTTTATAAGGAGAGTAGTGAGAAGCGTCGCAATCTTTCCATAATTCTGAAAAAACTTGTGATAATATCCTGTTAAACCCAAAAAACCACGCAATATTTTGATAGTCTTGGAGTGAGGCCAATCCTGCATTGCTTCAATCTTCTTAGGATCCACCCGAACATCATCCTTGCCAACAATATGACCCAATTACTCGAATTTTGAGGTGTCAAAGGCACATTTAGAGTGTTTGAGGAAAAGCTGGTGCTGAGAGAGTAGATGGAGAACTTGATCCACATGGGAAAGATGGGATTTCCAAGTTTTACTATAAATGAGAATATCATCAAAGAAAACTAAGACAAAATGATGGAGAAAATTATGCAAGACATGATTCATGAGGCTTTGGAAGGTGGAGGGGGCATTACACATGCCAAAGGGAATGACCAAGAACTCATAGTGACCCTCATGAGTTCGAAAGGCAGACATGGGGATTTTATATTCTTGCATACGTATCTGGTGGTAGCCAGAGCACAAATCAAGTTTAGTGAAGTATTGAGCACCACTCAGCTCATCCAAGAGATCATCAATGACAGGAATGGGAAACTTGTCCTTGATGGTGAGTTTATTGGGGGCACGAAATCTAGGACACATGCGTCAATCACCTTCTTTCTTAAGTACCATGACCACAGGAGAAGAATAAGGGTTGGTACCGAGGTGGATAACACCCTCTTTTTTTTCCTCAAAGGATACTTTAAATGTGCCAATAAAGAGTTAAAAAATACATTTCTATGTTGCATATTCGAGCAATTCCTGCACTATTTTCTCAATTTCATTATTTTGGGCAAAGGGATGACAATAACGGCGAACATTGGGAGGAAGCCTGCCAGGAACAAGGGGGATGGAATGATCATGAACACCATGAGAAGATGGAAGTGCCTAAGGAGTGGAAAAAATAGCTTGATGTTTGGAGAGGATAGCTTGGAGGTCAGGATGCATAGAGGGTGTCTCAATCGCTTGAATAGAATGGAGTTGAGAAATAATACCAGAGTGGCCTTTCTTGAGGAGATTTTCCATGCGATGGGAATTGATGATCTTAGGAGAACCAGTTGTGAGACCTTGGAATTGATACCTTTGTCCCTCCTGTTGGAATTTCATGGTTAATTCCTTAAAATCCATAATAATGGGACCCAAAGTGTGTAACCATTCAGCACCTAGCACAATGTCGCAACTGCCCATTTCAATGGAAAACATATGATATTTTAGGTGGTAATGTCCAATTTGAATACGTACATTTTCACAATGCCCACCACATTTCATGGACCCAGCATTGGCTATCATGATTTGAAAATTATTGACAACACGAATATAGCAATTGGTTTCCTAAGTAATGTGACGATGAATAAAATTGTGGGTGCTACCATTGTCAGCAAGGATGATGACCTTCCTATGCTTAATATAGCCAATGAGATTGAGGGTTTGTGGAGCAAAGAAGCTAGTGAGGGCATGCAAGGAAATGAGTGGGTCATTTTTAGGTGGGTCAGTGGGATCCTAGGTAACATCAGGAAGGGAGGGATCTTCAACAAGGGGAACTGTCTCATCTTCTTCATGAACATCTTCGAAAATGGACATAAAAAGTTTTTGTTCCTTACACTTGTGCCCCGGAAAATATTTTTCATTAAAATTATAGCAACAACCCTTCAATTGGAGTTCAACCATTTCATCCCTAGTTAATTTATGGACCTTGAGGAGAGTGGAAGGGGGGTTAGGATTAGTGGGTCGAGGGCGAGGAAAAAAAGAGGGTTTTTTGTTCTGGGAAAAAACAACTTGTTGGACCTCTTTAGAACATTTAGTAGCTTCCAACCAAGTCTAAGGGTGGTCCATGAGAACCTGGGATCGGATTTCATCCTTTAGGCCACTGATAAATCATTCATGGAAGAACACATATGACATGCCCTCGGTTCGAAAGGCCAAATGCTCAAAAGCAGTTATAAAGTCTTCCACTGTGCCTGATTGTTTCAACTTGGTCAAACAACCGAGATAGTGGGTATCAGTGTCAAATAGGTCATAGAGATCTGCAACAAATTGGGTCCATGCAATATACCCCTAACATGAATTTTTACGCCATTTCCACCATTGCCATCGTTCAGGATCTAGATAGAGGACAACGTAGTGAAGTTTGGCCAACTCATCAGTAATACCATACAAAGAAAAAGAATGCTCCATTTGAATGACCCAACCTGTAGGATCGAAGCCATCAAATTTATAGACCTCAACGTGGGGAAGACGGGGGTCATGATGAAATGAGTTGGATTGAAAATGCAGAGAATGAGAGGAATCAACAACATTTGGTTGGTCTGAGGAGGAAGGACCCGAAGTGCAGTTCAACAACTGGTTGACAACATACTGGAGGGTGTTGACAACAGAATGGAGGGAGAATTGCAATCAACACCCCTTTGCTCCTCTTTCTCCTAGAGTATCAATCCTCCAAAGTGACAGATATTTTGCCACGCGTCATATTCCAATGGACGGCTCTGATGAACTCTGGTGCTCCAACCTTCGGGATTTCTTGTACCTTCAAACTCCAATTCCTCCGAAGTGACTTTTCTCTGGAGTAAATCTCCATTCTTCACATGTCCCTCTTCTCATCAACGACCCCTATTGACTCCGGCCTTCGAGAATTTTGACCCTCAGAAACTTACTTGGCAATTTCCTCGGAGTGCTCTATTCCCAGAGTGATAGGTTTTTCACCATGTGTTCCAACAACGGACGGCTAGGATGATTCCTTACCTTTGGAGCTTTTGATGACTTCTGGTCAACGGCTCCACTTCCTCCTTTCCTTTCCTCTGGAGTACACACTTTCGGACTCCACAATCTGCTAACTCATGTCCCTCTCGGATCGATGGCCACGATTTACTTCGGCAGTTCAGGATTTGGAATTTTTGGCTTCACTACTCTCGTTTTCCTCCAGAGTACACGGATCTTCGTCACATGTCCTTCCTGTATCCAATAGTCCATATCTCTTCATCCTCTGTGACTTCACGAAATTTTCTCTTTGCTCCATGCAAATATTCTGGAGCTTTACCTCTCGGACTCTTCGATTTGCTACCATGTATCCTCCTTGATACCGACGACTTAGATTCACTTTGCAGCTCCGGGACTTCGGTGATCCCACTCTCAAAACACTTTCAAACCTTCGTGAAACTCTCCCAGATCTCATGGTATGGAATGATCCCGCTTCCTCTGAATGGATATCGCTTGTTTAATTTGGGGAATCTTAAAGGGCTCCTCCTTATTGAAGACTTCTCACCCACTACTTCTTCTGATATTGTTCTTCCTCAAAACCTCTAACTCCTTAAAGAATTTCTTTGACACTTAGTTGAATTTTTATTATGTGCACACCTTGCAATAGGTCTTCTTCCACGACTAAACTTCTTTGTGAGCGACTATGCACAACTTGCAACAGTTCTTTACGGCTCAATTGTTCCCCCTGAACAATATGACTATGAGTGTGTTTCTTCCTACGCACACTTTCAAGCTATCCCTCCTAAACTCCTGAGTCAAAATAGACTTTGTCAACTCACACCTTGAGAACACTATGTAGTCCTTGCACTTGCTCATAGAAGAGAAACAATTGAAACTTATCTAATCCTCACAGATTTATACATTCAACCATGTAATGCATTCATAATAGAAGAACAAGTAATAACAGATAAATTCAATTAAACAGAAAGCCTACCATTCATTCATTCAGATAGACACAGTAATAGCAACACCAAACATTTGGAATCAATGCTTCTCTGTTATATTCATTCAAATGAAATGTACATGGGCTCATACACTCTGATAAGCTTCAACATTCTTTAGCTACAATAATCTTCAATAGTAATAACCTTCAGTAGCAATAACCTTCAGCAGCCTCATTTGGGAAACAACACATTTATTTATGCAAAAGAGCTCATAGAGATTTCCCCTCCAAATACCTTAGTGTTATCCTATCAAATTAAAAGCTTTCAACTACTAAGGATTTATTACAATAAATGTTCGATACAGACAGATAAGAGCGAATGCTTCATATCTATACTGACATTAGCTACATTAAGGAAAATACACTCCCCATCGATCTCATGCGATGGTTCGGCTCCTAAACATTTAAGATCTTCTTTAATTACAATATTTTCAAGATATTTGCATGACATGCCATCTTTAAAATTCAAAATCACTTTAAAATGCACGTTGGGGCTTTGAGTTGTCTTCCACTTGCACTTTGATGACGATGCTCCTGCATCATAATCCTATGGAAAAAACTTCATGGACTCATGTCCATGAGCTCCTACACTGACCTTCCATGTTTCTGAATATCTGCTTCATTTACCCAACTGGCATCTTCTATTGGGTGTCCTTTCCGCTTTACCAAATACTCAAAATAAGTCTTTATCATTGTCTTCTTATCAGTCCTTTGATCTATTATCTTCTCCATCTGCAGATTTTCTACTGCAGGCATCTGCTTCTCCCACTAGATCTCTTTCTGATCTTCTGATCTTTGTCATCTTCCCTGTAAGGATACAGGTCTGAAATGTTGAATATGGGTGATATACCCACATCTTTTGGCAGTTCTATATCATAAGAATTTTCATCAAATTTCCTTAGGATCTTACGCAATCCTATCTTCTTAAACTTCAGCTTGTTATATGTTCCCCTTGGGAACCTTTCCTTCCTAAGATGTGCTAGAACTTGATCTCCCACTTCAAATTGAAGTTTTCTCCTATGATGATCAACTATGTGTTTGTATTCCCTGCTACTGTCCTGCAAATGCTCTTTGATCTGATTATGAAGCTTCTACATTTCTTCAGCGAAGTCTTCTGATCTAGTGCTTCTAAATTCATTATGCACCAGATCTCTCAACTCTGATACTCCTCTTGACTTCATCTCATATACTATTTGGAATGGGCTCTTTCATGTACTCATGTTCGGTGAGTCATTGTATGCAAACTCTGCTTGTGACAGAACTTGATCCCACTGGCTATGATGTTCAGTGACTAGACTCCTCAGCAAATTTCCTAAACTCTAATTTACCACCCCAGTTTTCCCATCTGTTTGAGGGTGATATGTTGAACTAAAGGACAGTTTTGTCCCCAGTTTCTTCCACAATTTCCTCTAGAAATGACCAACAAATTTAGTGTCTACGTCTAAGACAATACTCTTAGGTAACCCATGAAGTCTTACAACTTCCTTGAAAAACGAATTTACAATGTGTGTTGCATCATTAGTCTTTTGACATGGGGATAAAGTGTGTCATCTTTGAGAATCTATCAACTACCACAAATATGGAATCACTTCCTCTTTTTATTCTTAGCAATCCCAACACAAAATCCATGCTTATTGCATCCCAAGGCCTATCTGGAATAGGCAATGGTTGATACAATCCAGTGTTTTTTCTCTTTCCTTTTGCATACTGGAAAATATTACATTTATTTACAAATTTATTCACCTCTACCCTCATACCTGGCCAATAGTACGAACAGTTCAACTGTGCAAATGTCTTGTCATGGCCAAAATGTCCTGGTAGACCTCCACTATGTTTTTCCTTCAACAGATTCTCTCTCATTAAGCACTTTGGTATGCACAACTGGCAACCTTTAAACAACAATCCATCTTGAATCAAATACTCTGCCCATTGACTTCTGTCTGATCTAAGCACAGGATTTGCACATGCTTCATACGCCTCTTTAAAATCTGGATCATCACTGTACATCTCCTTAAGGTGTTCAAACCCTAAGGTTTTCACTTGAAATTCCTGCAGAATCAGACATCTCCTGCTAATTGCATCAGAAGCTTTGTTAGCATTACCAGAAATATGTTTAATGACAAAAGTGAAATTTTGCATAAACTATATCCACTTAGCATCTTTGATTTAACTTCTCCTGTTTGGTTATGAATTGTAAAGCATGATTGTCGCTATACAAAACAAACTCTTTTGGAACAAGGTAGTGCCTCCATTTCTTCAAGGCTTGAATTATTGCATAAAGTTTTTTGTCATGTGTGGAGTACTTTCTCTTAGTGTCATTCATATTTTCACTGAAATATGCAACAGGCCTATTATCTTGTCTCAAGACTACTCCAATTGCAACTCCATTAATATCACATCTTACTTGAAATGTCTTCCCAAAACCTGGCAAGACCAGAATCGATTGCTCTGTTATCATCTCCTTTAATATCCTGAAACTTTTCTCAGCTTCTTCTATCCACTTAAAAGACTTGTATCTCTTCTTTATTGTATCTAATTATATTGGTGTACAAATTCCACTAAAATTTCTAATGAACTTCCTATAGAAACTTGTTAATCCATGGAAGCTTCTCACCTCGAATATGCTTCTTGGCGATGGCCATTCTCTAATTTCTCTCACCTTCTCTGGATCCATATTCAATTAATTTGAATAGATCACAAAACCTAAGTAAATGAGTTATGTCTTCATAAAAGAGGACTTATTCAGATTTATCAATAGCTTCTCCTGCTGCAATCTCCTCATTACTAATGTCAGATGCCTCAAATGCTCTTCTTCAGTTTTACTGAAGACTAATATATCATCTAGATATACAATCACAAACTTACCAATAAAATATTTCAATACCTCATTCATCAACCTCATAAAAGTACTCAGGGCATTTATTAATCCAAATGGCATAACAAGTCATTCATACAACCCTTCATTTTTTTGAAGGTTGTTTTCCACTCATCACCTTCTCTCATCCTTATTTGGTGATATCCACTTTTCATATCTATCTTTGAAAATTAATTTGCTCCACTCAAACAATCCATTAAATCATCCATCCTTGGCAAAGGAAATCTGTACCCGATGGTGATATCATTTATGGCTCTTGAGTCTGTACACACTCTCCATCCTCCATCCTTTTTCAAACTTAACACAGTTGGTACTGCGCATGGACTCAAGCTTTCTCTAACCAAACCCTTGTCCATCAAATCTTGGAATTGTCTCTTTACCTCCTCATTTTCTTGAGGTGTCAATCTGTATGCATCTTTTTTAGGCATACTTGCTCCTGGTATTAGATCAATGTGATGGTTGATACTCCTGATGGGTGGCAATGAGCTAGGTAACTCATCCACTACTATGTCAGCAAAATTCTCCAACAGCTCCTAAACTTCTTCAGGAATATTATCCATAGAAGTACCAGTAAGGACAACTCTGGGTTTCCTCACCACATCAAATTGCATCTCTTGTTCCTTCTTGACCTCACTTAGGATTTCCTTCCCACTCATGAGAAGTATACTTGTGTTGGATTCTTCCTTTACTTTATTTTCCTCTATTGGCAGTAACATGTGTGTCCTACCATTATTCTCTAAGGTATAAGCATTTTTTCTCCCATCATGAATGACATTTCTGTCAAACTTCCATGGTCTCCCCAACAAAACATGATATACATCCATGGGAATCACATCACACAAAATCTCATCTCTATATCCTCCTATCTTAAATTCAATTAGACATTGTTTAGTTACCATTACCTAATGACCTTTCTGCAACCATGAGACTCTATACGGACTCAGATGTGTAGTTGTCTCCAGCTCCAATTTCTCCACCATCTCTGTGGATACTATGTTATCAATGCTCCCACTGTCAATTATCACCTTGCATACTATGTCTTTAGTCCTTCAAATAGTTCTTAACAAATTGTTCCTCTGCACTGGTTTTTCAACCTCTGGCTCTAGCTTCAAGAGAACCTTCTTCATCATCAGAGATTTCTCATCTTCTATGCCTTCTGCTTCAACATTCCACTTATGCACTTTCGAAATGTGAGCTTTGTCTCCTCCTTCTTTCTTTCTCTCGAGGCATTCCCAAGACATGTGCCATGTTTTTCCATAGGCATAACACTTCACCTCTCCTCCTCTGCCTCTTCCTCTTCCTTGAGGAAAATAATTTCTACCACCATATTGTCTCCCTCGGTAACTTCCTCCTCTTTCTGAGTGTTTTCTAGTCTCAACCTTGGGCTTATGTGCCTTATCATGGAAAATTCCCTTACCTCTGTTTAGACTCCTTCCTCTGCCTCGCTAGCTCTATTTCCTAGCCAACTTTTCTTCTGCCTTTAGTGCAATCTGATAAGCATCCTCCACTATTCTTACTGTCATCATGTTGATTTCATCCTGGATTTCATATCTCAAACCATTTATATACCTGGCAACCTTTTCATCATCTTTTTCTCTCTGTCCATCCCTGATGTTCAACTTGTAAAACTCCCTTGTGTACTCTTTCACTGTCATTCCCTTCTATCTCAGGTTCTGCAAATTCCTAAACGGATTTATCTGATAATCCTTGGGTATGAATTTAGCTTTCAACTTGGCTACCATTCTATCCCAATTCTTGATCTTTTGTTTTCCTTTGCATATTCTGTCAGCGTGTAGTTCATCCCACCACAGCGTTGAATGTCCTTTTAATCTAGTGATAGCATGTTTCACCTTCTTCTCCTCATCAGCGTATTCATAGTCGAAGTACTTGTCCATTGATCTTATCCAATCCATCAATTCTTAAGCATCTAAATTTCCTTCATACAACGGGATGTCTATTTTTTCTCTATCTCCCAATTGGACAACTGCTTTCAGCAAGCGTTCTTCTGCAGCATCCTCTACTACAGCTTCTTCAACTTCTACTTCTTCGCCCTTTGCATCACTGACGTCTCCAGCAACATGTTCTCTCCTTTGTGTTGTCTCCATAGCATCCAACCTTGCACGAAGTTCTCTCATCTCCCTTTCCACAGCTCAATTTGCTACAGGTGGTTCTGCACAATTTTTGGGAGGCATTGTGCTAACCTTTTTCTCACACACAGAGCATAATTTAAGGCTCTGATACCACTTGATGCATCCCCCCTTATCTCCTAGGGGTTGCACAACCTCCTAGTCAAGGATCTTTAATTACTTGAGCTGAATCAGGTCTTCAGGCCTCTTCTAAACCCTAGAATCAATTTACACAAGCCCTTGTTTGTTACTACGCAGGTTTAATTCACCTGTGACCCCATTCTTGGATGCTTCTGGTAACAGTTAGTGGTGAGTGCTATCTCCTCCACTAATCTCCTCTCTTTGTATGACCATGGTCTATGGCCTCAGGCTATCCCCCTTCGTGACTTCAAGCTTCGGCGATTTGGAATGCAACTTACTCCTTTTTCCCCGAACTCTGAACGCGCAAAATCACCCGGACCAGATCTATAGTCCACGCTTTTCTGACAACCAATGACTGTGATCTACTTCGGGACTCCGAATTCGGGATTTTCGGGTGTTACAACACCTTTTTCATCCAAATTTCTCTGTACACGGAGCTTCAAATCAAGCACCACGTGCTCCTCTTAATCAACGGTTGAGATTCGTCCTTCATTCCCATTTCGGACGACTTGCAATCAACACCCCTTTGCTCCTCTTTCTCCCAGAGTATCAATCCTCCAAAGTGATAGATCTTCCACCACGCTTCTTGTTCCAATGGATAGCTCTGATGAACTCCGACACTCCAGCCTTCGGGAGTTCTGGTACCTTCACACTACAATTCCTCCAGAGTGACTTTTATCCCGAGTAAATCTCCATTATCCACATGTCCCTCTGCTCATCAATGGCCCCTACTGACTCTGGCCTTCAGGACTTATGACCCTCAGAAACTTACTCGACAATTTCCCCGGAGTGTTCTATTCACGGAGTGATAGATCTGTCGCCACGTGTTCCAACAATGGATGGCTAGGATGATTCCTTACCATTGGAGCTTCGACCGACTTTTGTTCAATGGCTCCACTTCCTCCTTTCCTTTCCTCCGAAGTATGCACTTTCAGACTCCACAATTTTCTAATGCATGTCCCTCTCAAATCAATGGCCAAGATTTACTTCGGCAGTTCGGGCTTTGGGAGTTTTGGCTTCACTACTCTCATTTTCCTCCAGAGTACACGGATCTCTGTCGCATGTCCTTCCTAGGTCCAATGGTTCAGATCTCTTCGTCCTCCACGACTTCACAAAATTTTCTCTTTGCTCCACGTAAATATTTTGGAGCTTTACCTCTCGGACTCTCCGATCTACTGCCACGTATCCTCCTTGATACCGACGTCTTATATTCACTTCGCAGCTCTGAGACTTCAGCGATCCCGCTTGCAAAACACTTTCAAACCTCTGTGCAACTCTCCCAAATCTCACGGTCTGGAATGATCCTGCTTCCTCTGAATGGATCTCACTCGTTTAACTTGAGGAATCTTAAAGGGATCCTCCCTATTGAATACTTCTCACCCACTACTTCTTCTGAGCTTGTTCTTCCTCAAAACCTCTAACTCCTCAGAGCGTTTCTTTGACACTTAGTCGAATTTTGATTATGTGCACACCTTGTAATGGGTCTTCTTCCACGACTCAACTTATTTGTGAGCGACTGTGCACACCTTGAAAAATTTCTTTACGGCTCAATTGTTCCCCTTGAACAATATGAATCTGAGTGTGTTTCTTCCTATGCACACTTTCAAGCTATCCCTCCTGAACTCCTGAGTCAAAACAGACTCTGTCAATGCACACCTTGTGGACACTATGAACTCCTTACACTTGCTAGTAGAAGAGAAACAATTGAAACTTATCTAATCCTCACAAATTTATACATTCAAACATGTAATTCATTCATAACATAAGAACAAGTAATAACATAGAAATGCAATTAAGTAGAAAGCCTACCATTCATTCATTCAGATAGACACGGTAATAGCAACACCAGACATTTGGAATCAATGCTTCTTTGTTATATTCATTCAAATTAAATGTACATGGGCTCATACACTCTGATAAGCTTCAACAGTGTTTAGCTACAATAATCTTCAGTAGTAATAACCTTCAGCAACAATAACCTTCAACAGCCTCATTTGGGCAACAACACATTTATTTATACAAAAGAGTTCATAGAGATTTTCCCTCTGACTACCTTAGTGCTATCCTATCAAATTAAAATATTTCAACTACCAAGGATTTATTACAATAAATATTCGATACATATGAATAAGAGTGAATGCTTCAGATCTGTACTGCCATTAGATACATTAAGGAAAATACACTCCCCATCGATCTCATGCGATGGTTCAGCTCCTAAACATTTAATATCTTATTTAATTACGATATTTTCAAGATATTTGTATGACATGCCATATTTAAAATTCAAAATCACTTCAAAATGCACATTGGGGTGTTGAGATATCTTCCACTTGCGCTTTGATGACGATGGTCCTGCATCACACAACACCAGAATTATACCTTTATTGATAGGAAACAAGGTTCACTTGCCTCTTCGAGGGGGAAACCTCCAGCAAACTAGAGCTCTATTACAATAATTCTTCAAGAAAAAAATTATCATACCCTCTACTCCTATTTATACTAAATCTATATATCCAAAAGAACAATCTAGAGGAAGATCCTTCTAGAAGTGGAAGCTTTTATTAGGTCTTCTTACATTTGACTTATTCCTCCTTATTGCTAGGCCTTATTAATATTGACATTTATTACATGGAAATATATTATTCTACCCACTTGAGGGGTTAGGTAGGTTAGGTCCCTAAAACTACAAATAATGTAGATCCCTATGTTTACTTTTGTTCACAGAAAGTCTCCAACCAATCTTTGACATGGGGGATGGCCTTGAGGAGTGCAAATGTAATCTTTTATCTATCAGAAAATTTGTGGACATAAAATACACTTCTAGAAGGTTTAGCAATTTATCGACAGCATCTGCATCTATTTGACCTTCGAATATAGGAATATCAAAATTGATTTATACCTTGAAGGGGGTGGCACCTCTGTTTGAAGTATATGCATCACTTGTCGGAAGTTGTCGAAGGATTTGTGAAAAGTTGTTCGTCATCTCGTTCCTCTATTGCTCGAGGGATTCTTCAAGCAACATTTTGAAAGGATCTCATGTCCCTTCGTCTTTCTTTTCTCCCAGCATGGAAGGTTTATTGGGCGTGCGAGAGCAGTTTTCCTCAAGTGAAACAAGCTCGAGACCCAACTCTCTATACCCTAACCTCGTCGGGGACATGCACTAAAAAACGACGAGTAGACCTCTTTGATACCATTGATTTGGATTTATGAGAGGAACGAAATGAAAACACAAATCTATAATATTAACACACAAACACATTGAATAATAACAAAGATATAGTAAAACTTGACTTCTATTAAATAAGAAATATGTTGAAACTATAAAATGCAGAATGAATCAAGCTTGTTAGAATGGTGGCATGCCTCCATACTCTTCATGATGTTAATGAATTATGTGTTCCAAAATTATCTAGATAATTTTGTGTTGGTATGTATTGAAGACATCCTGATCTATTCTAGGAATGAGGCAGAACACCATGAACATCTCCACCTGGTGTTGCAAAAGTTGTGACAACACCAACTGCATGATACGCTAAGTGTGAATTATTCATTTAGGAGATCTAGTATATTTGGATTATAATATCCAATGAAGGATTGAAGGTGGACACCAAGAACATAGAATCTATATCTAATTGTCCAACCCCAAAGAATGCAACAAAAGTAGGGAGTTTTATGGGATTAACTAGCTACTATTAAAGGTTTCTCAAATATTGTGGGCCCTTTATCAAAGCTATAAAGGAAAGGAGTTAAGTTCCTCTAGACAACTCTACATGAGAAAATATTTCATATCTTAAGAGACTTCTCATGCCAGCACCACCTATGTAGCATCTATGTTGATACTCCTTGATTTTGAGAATGACTTCCTTATATGCACTAATGCTACTAGGGAAGGAATTGGAGGAGTACCCATTCAAGAAGGGAGATTGATGAGCTATGAATCAAGGAATTTTAATTTTCATGAATAGAAACACCCAACTCACAACTTGGAGATCCTTGCAATAGTTGATGCCCTGAAGGCATGGAAACATTGCCTAACTAACAAGAAATTTGAATTACAAACAAATTATGAAAGTTTGAGGTATTTGTACACTGAGACTTAGTTGAATGATGGGTAATGGAATTAGGTGGAATTTTTTATCAACTATGACTATGATATACTACACATAAAAGTAAAGATAATCTATTAGTATATGCTTTGAGCTAGATTCAGTACATAGGTGCAATTTCCCAAGCTCGATCAAATTTGAGGATAGTAATCAGGATGTGGTCCAAGAAAGATAAGTGGTACTAAGAGGTATCCCAATCAATTTTGAGGAGAAATAATAGCACCAAGAAAGAAATTAGGAATTATGATTACTATCGGCTGGCCAAAGATGGGTTGTTACTATGGAGGAATCGAATGAATGTGTGATACCACAAAGATCTAAGAAGGCTAGTATTTCATGTAGCACATGATGCCCCCCTATTTTGGACACCCCAATTACCAAAATACATAACAAAGTATGAAGAAATTGTAATACTATCCAGGATTTAAATCAAATATTGTAGCATGTGTGGTCAGATGCCTAGAGTTACAACAAATAAAGGTGGATCATCAAAATCAAGTCAAAAGGTTGAATCTCCTTAAATACCATCTTGGAAGTGGGAAGAAATATCCATGGATTTCATTTCAAGACTATCAAGTACTTCCAAGGGCAATGACTCAATATTAGTTGTGGTCAACCATCTGACAAAGATAAATAATTTCATTTTGATCAAAAGATTACTCATTGGGAATGTAATATTGTCTAAATATTCATCTGAGAAGTGGTAAGGTTGCATGGTGTGATGAAAGTAATTATGACATACTACAACTTAAAGTTTACCTCTAAGTTTTGGTAGAGCTTGTTTCATGAACTGCACATGAAGCTCAGTTCCAGTACAACTTATCATCTAGAAATAGATGGGCAAATAGAAAGGGTCAATAGAAGTCTAGAATATATGCTCATACTCTATGTAATGAATCAACCAATAAGTTGGGAAGACTACCTCCCCTAAGT
>SNQJ01S0036001.1:2025-19973 GCA_010110895.2 Picea sitchensis | reverse complement strand
GAGTACCCATTCAAGAAGGGAGATTGATGAGCTATGAATCAAGGAATTTTAATTTTCATGAATAGAAACACCCAACTCACAACTTGGAGATCCTTGCAATAGTTGATGCCCTGAAGGCATGGAAACATTGCCTAACTAACAAGAAATTTGAATTACAAACAAATTATGAAAGTTTGAGGTATTTGTACACTGAGACTTAGTTGAATGATGGGTAATGGAATTAGGTGGAATTTTTTATCAACTATGACTATGATATACTACACATAAAAGTAAAGATAATCTATTAGTATATGCTTTGAGCTAGATTCAGTACATAGGTGCAATTTCCCAAGCTCGATCAAATTTGAGGATAGTAATCAGGATGTGGTCCAAGAAAGATAAGTGGTACTAAGAGGTATCCCAATCAATTTTGAGGAGAAATAATAGCACCAAGAAAGAAATTAGGAATTATGATTACTATCGGCTGGCCAAAGATGGGTTGTTACTATGGAGGAATCGAATGAATGTGTGATACCACAAAGATCTAAGAAGGCTAGTATTTCATGTAGCACATGATGCCCCCCTATTTTGGACACCCCAATTACCAAAATACATAACAAAGTATGAAGAAATTGTAATACTATCCAGGATTTAAATCAAATATTGTAGCATGTGTGGTCAGATGCCTAGAGTTACAACAAATAAAGGTGGATCATCAAAATCAAGTCAAAAGGTTGAATCTCCTTAAATACCATCTTGGAAGTGGGAAGAAATATCCATGGATTTCATTTCAAGACTATCAAGTACTTCCAAGGGCAATGACTCAATATTAGTTGTGGTCAACCATCTGACAAAGATAAATAATTTCATTTTGATCAAAAGATTACTCATTGGGAATGTAATATTGTCTAAATATTCATCTGAGAAGTGGTAAGGTTGCATGGTGTGATGAAAGTAATTATGACATACTACAACTTAAAGTTTACCTCTAAGTTTTGGTAGAGCTTGTTTCATGAACTGCACATGAAGCTCAGTTCCAGTACAACTTATCATCTAGAAATAGATGGGCAAATAGAAAGGGTCAATAGAAGTCTAGAATATATGCTCATACTCTATGTAATGAATCAACCAATAAGTTGGGAAGACTACCTCCCCTAAGTAGAATTTGCTTACAGCAATGTATACCATCATTCTCTCAAGAAGAATCCATTTGAAGTCTTGTACAGATGGAAGTGTAATTCCTCGATTAGTTGGGACAACATGGAATCACTACTAAGTGACACCCTAGAAGAGATGGAAAACATTGTGAAGTGTTTGCATCAAATTCTAAATATTGCTAGGATAGGAAAAATAGCCACATAGATAAAAAGATGTAGTATAACTAGGGAGGTAATATGAGGTACCTAGGGAGGTACCCAATGGGAATGTGGTTATGTATTATTAGTTGAATTCATTCAATGTAAGGTGGAGTAGGTCCACTATATTAAATAATGTCCACTATGGTAGTTAGATATAATAAATGTGAGAAGGTTTTCTAGAAGGTATCTAGGGAGGTAACATGGGGTACCTATGGAGGTACCCAATGGAAATGTGGTTATGTATTATTAGTGGAAGTCATTCAATGTAAGGTGGACTAGGTCCACTATATTAAATAATACCCACTATGGTAGTTAGATATAATAAATGTGAGAAGGTTTTCTAGAAGGATCATAGGAGATAGAGAGTATTATATAAAGAATTCTCAACATGTATTGAAGCATAGTGAAGTTTATTGTTATTGTAACAAGCAAGATTTGCTTGAGAATTTTTATCATTCCTCAAGGATTAATATATGGTGTTACCCTACCTCAAGGGTTTTGACTATTTCTTGTGTTAAATATTTTGGTGAATGGTTTGATTTATTCTTGTTGATATTAAGGTTTATTTCTGAAGTATATTTTCAGATATATTCAGGTTCTTAAAAATTAGTATCATAGCTCTTTCCTTGGCCAACGAAGGGAAGAATTTATTGGGTCATTTTGCATATTTTTCTTTTTAAAGGGGGGTGGCGCACTTTACACTATGTTCTTAAACTTTATGCTCATAATTTGCAGAAAATAATTGGATATTTGAATTCCTCTCGGAAAAATAACCAATTTCAAAAAAAAAATCGTCCAAAACAGAGTCCGGGAAGTGAATTTATCAACATTTTAAATTTGACAATATTTCAGGGTTTTCTGGAAAAAAATCCGCACAATTTGCATAGTAAGTTATTTTTACACCCTAGTTTTTGTTGAAGATTTTTTCCAAGCAAGATGTATTTTACAGGAAAAGATAATGTTCCTAGTATTGAAGACTTCTTAAAGTCCCACAAGTCAAAATGGAAAGAGGAGTGGAAATTTTGTCTACACCTTATTTTGAGAGAAGATGCTCACATATGGTGGCAATCATTTGACTTTTGGGAGTGGATGTCACTTTCTAAGGAAGCACTTGAAAAGTTACTTTTAGAGAAGTGGTCTCATACGAAGTGTAAGGATAAAGACATCACCAAGGGTTTATTTTCATGTGGAAAATCTATATTACATGTTCATGGTTGTATTCATAAAGAAAATGTAATTGTTTCTATTAACCCTAGTTGCCAACAAAATTTTATCAATGTTTAGTTGGTTAATAGATTGCAAGTTCCTACAAAGAATATCCAAAGCACACAGGTTGAGGGTAAACATATTCAAATTTTTACATATTTGAAGCTCACTATGGATAAATATGTGTTGCACTCTAATTTATAGGCTATAGATCTGGCTTATGTGGATATTGTTTTGGGATATCCTTTGATGGAATCAATTGGAACAGTTAACATTAATGTGCAAAAGAAGTTTCCAAGACTTTGGTACAAGAAAAATTAAATCACATTACAGGATGTGTCTTTTAGTAAGAAAGATGGGCCCACGGAGGCCAGCAAAGAAGTTATTGTCGAGTCTGAAGTTGAACTGGAGGCAAAGTCTACAGAAGGAGATGAAGCAAAACCACATGAAGGACACAATTAGGAAGCTAAGGAGGTAATTGACTCAAAGGAACAATGTGTTGCATATTTGAAGAAAAAAGAACAGATTCTTACAGTTGTTGTATATCTTCATCCACAGCATATAGAGAAAAAATAATCATCAAGGAAAGGGTGTGAGCATCAACACATTTATGCACCAACATGGAACCAGAAAGGAAACTGATCAAGAGGTGCATGGAGGACTACTAGCACTGCAGAAAGACACCAGGCTAGAGAAACAATCTCATGGAAACACTAGAAAGATGCAGATCAAGATCAGGGTGGCAAAGAAGCAATTGGACATCATGTTCATATTCCATTAGGATGGATGGATGGTCGTACTTGGTACCAATTGGCTACATTGCTTAGCCGATCATATTGCATGGTTTATTCTCGTGTCTCGAGGATGAAACATGTGACGGGGGATGGAATGTAGTATACCTAGGGAGGTAATATGAGGTACCTAGGGAGGTACCCAATGGGAATGTGGTTATTTATTATTAGTGGAATTCATTCAATGTAAGGTGGACTAGGTCCACTATATTAAATAATGTCCACTATAGTAATTAGATATAATAAATGAGAGAAGGCTTTCTAGAAGGTATCTAGCGAGGTAATATGGGGTACCTAGGGAGGTACCCAATGGAAATGTGGTTATGTATTATTAGTGGAAGTCATTCAATGTAAGGTGGACTAGGTCCACTATATTAAATAATGTCCACTATGGTAGTTAGATATAATAAATGTGAGAAGGATTTCTAAAAGGTTCCTAGGAGATAGAGAGTGTTATATAAAGAAGTGTAAGCAATGTATTGAAGCATAGTGAAGTATATTGTGATTGTAACAAGCAAGGATTGTTTGAGGAGTTTTATCCTTCCTTAAGGATAAATATATGGTGTTACCCTACCTCAAGGGTTTTGACTATTTCTTGTGTTCAATATTTTGGTGAATAGTTTGGTTTATTCTTGTTGAGATTAAGGGTTATTTCTAAAGTATATTTGCAAATCTATTTAGGTACTTAACAAAAGATATCATAATGAAGCTTCAAATTCAAAGAAAAGTTGTTTCTTGGAGTCAAGCCAAAAATAATTTATTTACACCAAGAAAAATGGAATAAATTGGGACCAAGATATAGTGGACATTTTGAGAGCTTGGCAGAGATGGATGTCACTGTACAAATTAACCTTACCATTGTGTGTGATGATTCATAATGTTTTCCATGTATCCTTACTTAAGAAATATGTATCTAATCTATTAAACAATCAAAAGTTTCCCCGAATCTTTTTAAAATTTTGGAACCCATCCTCTTAAATTTATGAGATTTTCCCTATTACACTATGTTGATTTTATCATCTCTTAATAATCCCTCTAAGCTCGATTCAAGAATTTTCACACATGTTATTTTTCCTTTAAGTTTGAAAAGTACTAAAGCAAGTATTTATCATATTTATTAAGAATTTTCTAAACTCATGTTTGGGTTAAGTTTGAAAAGTACTAAAGCAAGTCTTTATCATATTTATTAAGAATGTTCTAAACTCATGTTTGGATTATAGGAATTTTTGCATTCAAGTCAATTTTGGTCTAGAACTATTTTTTTTCCTTTCACATTTCTTTAAAAAACTTCATTTCAGGCCTCTCAAAAAGTAACTTTCATCTTTCCCTAAAAGGCTTGAGGTGTTTTCAAAAGTTATTTTTAAGTAACTCTTGAAAAATCTCTTCGAGCTACTTTCTTTTAACCTTTTGTCTCTTTACCAAATTTTTATTTTGGGTCTTCTATTAATTTTTTTTCGGATTGGTCCCAAAAGAATTTGAAGATTTTCTAAAGTTCTAACCTTAGAAAGCTCCTTCAAAAATTGTGGGGAATTGTCTTTTGGTTTTAGCACAATTTTGTTACGATATTTTGGGATGATTTAAAATGTTAGTTGCAAAGAAGCTCGAAGCCTTTCAGGGCATTTGATAACTTCAAACATTCTCAAAATCTTTTAAGGAATTTCAAAATTTCTCCCCCAAAACTCGCACGCGCAAGATTAAAACTTCAAATTTTTAACTCACCCTGAAGTCTTTGGAGCCTTATCTATGTTATTTCAAATTGTCTCCACTAAAAATCAAAGGGATCTAGCTATCTTTCAAGAGTTTCGGAGGCATTCTCAAACTTTGAATTTTCAATATTCACTAGAGACTTTGGGGATTGTAAAAGTTCAACTTTTAATTCTCCCTAAACGTCTTTGGTCACCTTTTAGAGCCAAACCTCAGGCCACCCTGAAAACTTCTTCAATAGATTTTGAACCTTCACAGAGAAAGTTTGAATAAGCCTCAAAAGAAACCAGGTGGTCACCATCACACATTGGATCATACAAATTCAATGCACAGGTCATTCCAGCAATCCTCCAAATCCTTCACATTTGTTTGAAAAGGCCTTCGCCTATATACAACATCATTAAAGTAGGGCAGCATCTGCTAAATCATAGAAGCACCATTCACTGAATGCATTATCTGTTATGCACTCTTGGAAACAAAGGAACTTTTTCATGCTGGCCACCCAAGAATTGTTTAATTTGAACAAGGATTTTCCAACTTTGCAGGTATGATAGTCTCACCATCACCAATGCTAAATGTTATATTACCAAGTAAGCTCGTAGTTTTACCTTAATTCATCTTTCAAGAATGATTCTTGCAATTTAAAAGATAAGATATGTATTTATTCAATTTGGTAATACAAATTTTGTCAAGTGAATTGAGAAATTGTTTTTATCTATCCACCCCAATATTTCGATTGAGATTTGAATCCACTAAGATTTAAAACAAAATTGAAATCATTTTTCTAATTAATCATTCGAAAGAGACCTTAGGCTAGTAATTTCCTCCTCACTAATAAGAGAGTCATCTTTCGAGCCCAAATGCATACATTTACCTCAATTTTAAATGGATTCCTACAACATGTAGTCTTTGCCCTAAAGTTAATTGTCTTCAAACCATAGTCAACCACTCTCTCATTGCATACACACTTATAGAGCACAAAGGGATAGTATCAATTGTTTAGAGTCACTAATAATTAAATAATTGGCATTGATTGGTTGTCAGATTACCCTCATTGACCATATGCAAATATTATGTCTATCAAAAAGAAATCTAGCCTCAAGAATTAGAAAAAGAAGAAACATTTTTGTTGAGAGAACACAAAGACCCCAATAAGATGATATTTTCTAATACCTCTAGTTACATAATATTAAAACATAGTCCTTAATGGGGGAAGACATCGAGTTTTTAAAGATGAACCATATCCACTACCTTTTGGATTATTAGGAAATGGGGAAGATCCAAACCTGTATGCATATGAGAACATTTAGAGGTCACACCTTCATAATGTAGCAGCTAGGCCATATTTATTGCCTTGCGCTGATATGATAAAATGGATTATTGATCATGTCAACTTGAACAATAAAAATATAGTCAATAAAGTAGGGAGTTATATTACTTTTTTTGGGGAAAAGGACTTAGAGGAATACTACAATCTTGTGAGACCTTAGGTTGCATAGACCACTAACTGGGTGGAGGAATTTAGTAAGACTAAGGATTCAAATAAAAGCAATCCTCAAAATATCATTCACATAATTACAAAGGGTCAAGGTTGGATCTGGAAGGAGAAATAGCACTGTGGATTATGAAAGCTAAGCATTGGTAGTGATAATAGGTTCATGATATCCCTCAATGATGTTCTCTACATAGGGTGGAGTAGAATCATCAAATAGTGTGAAAGTAGTTGTCTTTCTAGAAATGATAACTATCTATATGCCAGTCATCACAATCATCCACTAAATTATACCAGACATATGTCTCTTGTATACTCTTGAATATGTCTCCAAAGTTCAAAACTGGTGAATTGCTTCATAGGCTTCCTATATTTTTGGTATTCTATGCTCTAGATGGAGTCACTCTATGTGAACTGCTTTAGGGTGTGAAGATTCTTCTACTTTAAGTAACCATTATTGGATGTGTTTTTCATATTCCATACAAATTTCAAGAATACTTATAGGAGAGGATTCTTCCACATAATATTCATACAACCATGGATATTCCTCAATGATTGGGGACTAATATATCCATGTAAAATGTCATAATCTATTGTAAAATGTCATAATTTATTGTAAGTATGAGAGCTAGGGTTTGGGGGCAAAAAATTTACAAGGGTTGTAGTGCATTGGAGATTGATCATAAACATAACATATAATATACGAATCCACCCTGTCAAAACATATCTACTCTACAATCCACATGGTCATCATGAAAAAACCCTAAAATAGTTGATTTTAATTAAGCAATATCTTCACTTTCTAGACTCTAATTTGGATTTGTTTTAATTTGGGTTTTTTTCCTAGAGGAACTTAGATTTGAAAATGGTTCCTTCAAATTCTACTTAAAAAGCTATAAATTTGAGTGTCGTGGCCCTCTTTTTCCCTTTCTAAACTTACAAAATTAAAGAAAAAAAATATTTTTTTGTTCCAAAAAGATCTCTAATACCAATTGTGGTGTATCTTAGATCTGAAAATACAATTGCATACAAAATATCCAATAATGGGAAAGATATGCTTCAATACTTATCAAAATAATCATTAAGGTAGGGCAACACCTTACAAGGACCTTTTAGGGAAGGAATCCACTCTTCTTTACTTGTCTCTTAAAGTTGGGTGACCTCTTAATGAGATAAGTTCCAAATAAATGTTATTTCATGCATAATTCATAAGGAGGACTACATCCTTATTCATAGATAATAAACGGACCATAATCATAACAACCTCCTAACTAGCTAGAAGACCTTCTTTAATGAGGCCACATTACATATATTCTATACTAACTACCATAGTGGACATTATTTAATAATTACCAACATAGTGGACCTAGTCCACCTTATGTTGAATGCACTCCATTATTATTATTATTATTATGGGCCCTTTGGCCCCCATTACACCTGTTAGAAGGATCCCAACAATTACCAACATATTAAAAATAACATTATCTATGAAACAACAATTTTTAAAAGAATCTTTAAAAATCTATAAAAATAAATACATACTTCTTGAGGTTACATTAAGTACTCCCTTCCAAATGATTTTTGCACTTCCCACCTAAGGATGTAGTTCATTTTAACATTTTCATATACTTTTTCTTTTTTCATTTTTTTTGAAGGGGGGAAAACTTGTCATAACTCAATGGTCAATACAATTATCATTGCATGTTATCCACAAATGCAAATTGACTCATAATTGTTATTCAATGAAAACCACAATACTTGAAATAACTCGTTGGTGGTCCAGAAGAGGGAAATCTTTCACTCTTATTAGATGTCTCTACATCTTGGGTCGTTAATCTGTTTCCTTACATCCAAGGAAGACAAACTCTTAGCCAATTAGAAGCATTTTTAGGTCTTACTCTAGGACTAAAAGATAGTTTTGAGCTTAGATAATATTTGCAAGAAAGTCAATATCTCTAGTGGTCATTGCTAAGACTACTTCCGATGGAGTCATTTACTTTTTAATAGCATTTAATCTTAATCCCATACATGAAACTAGATACTACATTGTTGGCCCTTGACCAAGTTTTGAGGAATACTTGGTCATAGTTGACTGTTTTTGGGACTTCGACGCCTTATCGAAGAAAGCGCGCAAGCGAAGCAGATATCACGGGATCTTGGCCCACTTTGGGTCATTTTTGGGTTGTTGGGTTAATATAACGGGAAAGGGATGTCAGCTCGTGGGTTTACCCACGTTTAGGCCCACTTTTGTAATGTATAAATATGTAGCTAGGCGATGTAAGTAGGGGGTGATAAGAAGTTGTTGATCTATGTGGTTAACTTGCAGAGCTAAGTGCAAGTGTTGTAAGTGTTATGTGCATGATTGTAAGAAGCTTGCAGGGCTAAGTACAAGTAGTCGTAGGAGGTTTTGTGTTGAGGTGCAAGGAAGAAGGATCTAGCGAGTTGCGCAGATCTTCTGTCCTGTGCGAAGTAAGGATTGTTGAAGCTCTGTGTTGTAACTACTTGACCGAGATAATAAAGAAGAAGGCTTTGTGGACGTAGCCACAGGGTGGGGGTGAACCACGGTAACTCTGTGTGTTGTGATCTGTGCCTTGACTTGATGTGTTTTTCTCTCTCCTTGCTAAGTGCTTTGATGTGTTTAGCTAGATCTATTGATGCTTTGTGCTCATGAGATATGAATGCATGTTAGATCTTATATGTAAGATGCTTAGTGCTTGATCTATTGAACTAATCTGTTGTATGTTGCTAAGTGTTGAAACTATCTTAGATCTAAGTATATATTGTGTTGCTCTGTGTTATCTGCGAAGTGAGATAAGGGTTGATTCGAGGTGAACTATTAATGCTAAGTGTTGCGCTAAGTGTGTAATCACAGATCTATGTCCCAGCTAAGTTTGCAGACACCTGAGTCTTGCAACTACCCCTGCCTCTACCTTGGGTGAGACTTCATCTGCTTCACAGGTGTTGTCGAAAGGGCCGGTAGTTAGGGTTTTGTTGGTGCGCTCTTGAGTGTTGAACCCTGGGTCTGCCCCTGTGCCAACAAATGGTTTCATTGTCGGGACCTGAAACTGTGATTGTTGGGAACTAGAGAAGAAGGCGGTTTGTGCAAAATAAGCTATGTGCGTAGATATGTGCCCTAGTGCACAACATTCCACTTAACCTGTGAAGCTTTGTGCCAAGAAAGAAAGGTTAGATCTGAAGAAAAAAAAGGTCAGATTTGCGAGAAAAGAGGTCAGATCGGCAAGAAAGAGGTAGGACCTGTAAGCTTTGTGCTCTGATAAAGGTAAGAATAGTTAAAATTCTTATATCTGAAAGCTTTGTGCTCTATAGAAGTAAGATAAGTGGAAATTTGTGTTTCTGAAGCATGAATTTAGGTATGATTGATAGATTTTGTCCTAGCTTGAATATTAGGGCATTGTTAGATGAAAGAAAGTTTGATATGAATAGATCTAATAAGAATAATGATAGATATGTTATACCTATGCATAGAAAGAATGTTTGGACTAACAAATTGATGCAGAATCCTAGAAAGAAATTCTTGTAGGCTAGCTACCATGATCCTAGTGTGCAGTACAGAAGAAGTTGGGGATCATTTAAAAGAAAGAGAGGATTGACCCTATGTTACAGTTGCAAAAGACCGGGACATCTAGATAAGGAGTGCCCTGGTGGAAGAACAAGTTGTCTCTGTTGTAAGGCTTTGGACCATGAAGTATTAGATTTCACTAGAATGATTGCTAAGCTTGAAAGAATGAATTTGAAAGAAGAAAACCCTAAGGAAAATCCAGAAATAACAAAACCCTAGAAAGAGTCAGAAAAGATGTTACTACAGATGAAAGACACCTTGAATGATCACCGACATGTCAAGTTATCAAAGATATTTAAAGAAAAAGAATGCATCGAAGTAAGGATAGGATACTTCGACATTGACTGTGTTTTGGATGAGGAAACATAGGTGAATGTCATGACAGAAAGAACTTGAGAAGCTATAGGGAGACCTACTATGACTCAATCCCTAAGTGGAATAGGGTTATTCAAAGGAAAACTGGTAAACCTATGTGGCAGGCTCACTCAGATATCTATGAATGTCAACGAAACTTCGATAGAGGAAGATTTTGAGATCATCAAATTTATTGAGGATAGCGCCCCGTTTACTATGTTACTTGGAAATCCTTGGATTGAAAGAGATCAAGCCAGAAAGAGGGAAGAAGAAAAAGTTTTAGAATAGCAGAGAAAAGAGTTAAAAGATTTTATGACCAAGAATATTTCACAGTTGATTGAGGAACAGAAGAAGCTCCTTGACACTAGAGACCCCAATGTCAAAGCTGAAAGAATGTCAGAAACCTCATGGACAACTGAAGCACCTGTCCCAGAGAAAGAAGAACTATTAACTCTGAAAGAACCTCAGCAGGGCGAACTGACTATATCCAAGGAAGATAGGAATCAAAACGAGAAAAGAACCACTAAGATGAATCTCACTAGGAAGAAGGCTAGAAAGTTAAGTAAAAAGAGGGTGAAGATTGAAAAACTACAGGAGATTCCAGATGGAGCATCGCAGAAAGAAAAATTACAAAATTCGAGCTTCGCCAGAATATCAGGACAACGACCTATGGCACTTCACCATGTCGAAGCAATATAGTCGTTGGAGGCCGATATGTCCATTTGACTGCCACTCCGAATGGGTCAAAAAACATTTATGGGTTACTACTAGACCGTTCGCCAGCATCAGAACGGATAGAACAAAATTAATGGAGGCTCCATACCCATTGCAAGCAGGTCGTTGTCGAATTTCTTATTTAGCCCGTCATGCCATGCTCGAAGAACACTTTTTCCAAACTGAGAATTCGAAGCCCGCAGAACTAGTGATTGTATACAGTGATCATTGCAAGAATATTGTTCATCCTAGTACAGTATCTAAGATCATCGTGGCCCCGATTATCTTGTCTGAGCTTGTATGTCAGACAAGCTCAGCGCTGCTGAGAAAATAGTTGAAGTTTTGATTGACTTAATGACTGAGAAAGTCATGTCAGAAAGAAGGATGTCCACCAGAATCCAAGTGTCATCGACAAGAGGAACGCAGGCCTCCCGTCGACTGCTCGAGCAGGAACATCTCGAGCTGGCACAGAAAGAAGAACTAAGCATAAAGATGACATAGCTAACATCAAGTTAGTGCCATCCATCCTACCAGCCTACATACCCCCTCTGAGCAGTGCGATTAATAGGGACAGTGTCCCTAGATATTTCGAATACATCCTCGTCACTTCATATCTACTGAAAGGAGTACGCACCTACCACGCAAATCAAGACAAGGTCGCAGCGTTGAAGTTTTGCGACTTCAACTTGGGGGACCGTAAAGTTTATAGCATGCTTTCCCCGCACAAGTACTTGATGAGAACCAAGGGCAAGAATTCAAAGATAGTCCCTCGACAATGGACGATGAACCTCGCACAGTCAACTTTGTTCAATGTTATGAAAATATCACACTTCGACAAACACCAAGAGGTGAATGCTTGTGTGAAATTGTTGCTAGCAAGCTACCACGGAGGATACATGTTGTTAAACAGTCGCATAATTGTTTATCCAGCGTTGATCAATAGGATCATCGGGCTTAGCATGCAAGGCCCTAATCCTCAGGATTACTACCCTGGAAAGATCGCGGACCGCGCTCTCGCACAGAATATTAAAGAGGCTTATGGCGATGTTGAGAAAGGAGTGTGAGGCTACAAGGTAGCCTCTATCAAAAATGGTGCAATGTGCCTCGCATGTCAACAGATCACAGGAAATCTAGTACGTAAGAACAGACCTACGCAAGTATCAGGCTTCGTGGTGGACCTCGCAGGAAAATGTGCAGAGGGAGTATAGATGAACTGGGCGAAGTACCTAGTTAACCAGCTAGATATTGATTGCAGAGAAGCCCAGGATCAGGGGCATAAATTTCATTTTAGCTAGTTGATAATATTGATCGCCTTTGTTGCATGGGAGCTACCAGAAGGTGCAACCTTCCCGGACCTCAACCCTTTTGAGCCCTAAGCCGCAAAGTTCAGTACCTTATGGTACTCGAATGACATGAACAAGCAATGGCAATCAAATGTCGTTTTTCATACGTATTATAACCAATTGAAAGAATCCATAGGAGGAGAACCTCGCATAACCCCGAACACTTTACAAAGGTTCTGACCTCTGATAAAGTTCAGCGCGGACCGCCACTTTATATACCTCGCTCCACGCGTTGATGAGCACCAAGAACATCTTTAGTCCTATTATAAGATAACAAAAGAAGACCTAGAGGAAATCACCAAGGAATGGTTGACAGACCTCCTTGTCTCAGTAGATCCAGCCGATATTTCAGACATCAGCAGCCCAGAAGTTGCGCAGAACACACCTAGACCTAGTAAGCCAAAGAAAGCAAAGAAGACAAAGAAAGATGAGGAAATCCAGGATGTCGATAGTAGATCTGTCAGGACAGCTTCCATTACACCAAATCAAGGAGGTAATGACAAAGACTTCGAAGAGGTCGAACAAAAACTAGAAGACGAAGTAAAGAGAAGAAAGGGTTCGCCTTCAGAACCTGCCTCCCGGAAGAAGTCGAAAGCACCCGTGACGAAACTAATGACCACACTCACCCCAGATGACTTTAGTTTTCTCCTCGCGATGATGAACGAAGCTATCGAAGAGATAACAGAAAAGAAGGTAGCCAAGCAAGAGGCCATGTACAGCAGAATTGAAACCGAGCTCCAAGGAGTATAGCGAGCGCTTTAGTCTAGCCGCACAGCCTCCACTACGCTCTTACCTGAAGGAACAATAGAAGAATGAGATGAACCAGTTCAAATCCGCAAGATTGCTTCCACAGTCGAAGCATGTCTTCGGAAATCAGAAGAAGCAACAGCGCAGGCCACCCAGGCCCTAAAGAAAGCACAGGAGAAAATCATCGAGCAGCGTCGAGTTGCGCAACAAGAGAAGGATGCGATTCAAGCGAAATTTGAAGAAGATAGAGAAAAAATCCAAAAAGAGAAGGAGCAGTTGCTCGCGAAGCAGATTGGGATTGAAGAAGCAGTCAACAAAGAATTTCACTCTGTGAATGGCTTAGAGAAGAAGGCAGAAGACCCCTTAGAACATCAAGTAATGAAGCTTGCTGAAGTTATTCAACAACTTCAACAGAGAGTTGTGGAATTAGAGCTTCAGGCCATCCCAAGTACCCCACAAGAAGAGCGCGACCAAAGAGAAATAACTGCCTGAAGTATAGTAGAAAGGATTAAGGCACTCACTGAAGAATGAAAACAATTAAGTAGCAGAAGTGCGCAGATACATGAGAACCTAACCGAGAACCTAGAATTGCATAAATTGGAGTCACGACTTCAGGAAGTGAAGTACCAAGCCGACAAGCTACAGGTGCAGCTGAAGGCCCTATCAACTATAGAGAAAATGAAGCGATCCCATGAACAACGCCTCGTACAGTAGCAGATCCACATGATCCAGAGCAAGGTAATGGAGGTGACTCAGCAACTTCAACCTTTGCAGGATAAGGCATGTCAGTGGTTTTTAGAGATTGAGAACCAAGGGACAGAATCGGAACAGATCGTAAATATAGCAGAACAGCACCTGGACGGACCAGTCAGTAACGCACTCATTCAAGAGTTCGTCGAGCAAGAGGCAGTCGTAAAGAAGTAGGTCGAAGCAGGTCGAGCCAAACTCGAGGTGTTTGAAGAAGAATTGGTCAGACCTGAGTGACTCAGGACAAGTCACAAGTGAGTGTTGGGGGCTTGTTGGCCCTTGACCAAGTTTTGAGGAATACTTGGTCATAGTTGACCGTTTTTGGGACTTCAACGCCCTATCGAAGAAAGCGCGCAAGCAAAGTAGAGATCACGGGATCTCGTCCCACTTTGGGTCATTTTTGGGTTTTTGGGTTAATGGAACGAGAAAGGGATGTCGGCCTATGGGTTTACCCACGTTTAGGCCCACTTTTGTAATGTATAAATTTGTAGCTAGGCGATGTAAGTAGGGGGTGATAAGAGGTTGTTGATCTATGTGGTTAACTTGCAGAGCTAAGTGCAAGTGTTGTAAGTGCTATGTGCATGATTGTAAGAAGCTTGTAGGGCTAAGTGCAAGTAGTCATAAGAGGTTTTGTGTTGAGGTGCAAGGAAGAAGGATCTAGCGAGCTACGCAGATCTTTTGTCCTATGCGAAGTAAGAATTGTTGAAGCTCTGTGTTGTGACTACTTGACCGAGATAATAAAGAAGAAGGCTTTGTGGACGTAGCCCCGGGGTGGGGGTGAACCATGGTAACTCTATGTGTTGTGCTCTGTGCCTCGACCTGATGTGTTTTTATCTCTCCTTGCTAAGTGCTTTGATGTGTTTAGATAGATCTGTTGATGCTTTGTGCTTATGAGATATGAATGCATATTAGATATGATATGTAAGATGCTTAGTGCTTGATCTATTGAACTAATATGTTGTATGTTGCTAAGTGTTGAAACCATCTTAGATCTAAGTATATACTGCGTTGCTCTGTGTTATCTGCGAAGTGAGATAAGGGTTGATTTGAGGTGAACTATTAATGCTAAGTGTTGTGCTAAGTGTGTAATCACGTATCTGTGTCACAGCTAAGGTTGCAGACACCTGAGTCTTGCAACCACCCCTGCCTCTACCTCGGGTGAGACTACATTTGTTTCGCAAGTGTTACTGAAAGAGCCGGTAGTTAGGGTTTTGTTGGTGCGCTCTTGAGCATTGAACCCTGGGTCTACCCTTGTACCAACATACACCCGATTGTAATTTAACATTTTAGGTAAACGATAGTTTAATATTTTCACATATCATAATATATATGTTTTCATTTGAAAATATAAATAATTATGTTTACTTTTATGTTTAACAACGGTTTTCTTAATTCTCAACTTATTAAAATTTAATATTTCACTTTGTGTTAATTTTCTAAATTTTTTAATTGTAAATTTTATATTTGAAAAGAAAAAAAATCATTAACAACGAAATCATGGACTCATTAGGAGATTAGCCAAAAAGAAACCCATTGGATAAGAAGATTAGCTAGCTTATGATGACTTTTACTTAGATATATATAAGATTTTCAATAAAGGGCCTAGCTTTTTAGTGTCTAGAAAGGTCTAATGATTGGTTAAAGAATTGGACATTCTATCAATTGATTATTAACATAGTTAGCTCCAATGTTGAATCTAAGTGTTATAAGACGAACATCTAAGTTTTATTTCAATTCAGAGTAATAATCGCAATAGAGCCTTCAAATTTGTAGCACTATTCCTTTCGAGAGGCAAGAATATCATGCAATGGTGGGTTATCAAAGTTTTGAGTTCATTCCCTGGAATGACACAATGAAAAGAATTTGAGGAATTATGCTCACGGCTGAGTGTTTTTTTTATCGTTCTTGGATTAATTTCTTCCATCTAATTGGAATGGTTTTCTTAAATTTATAATTGAAATTTATGCTACTACAAGGGTAAATACTCAATTTGCAAAGACCTATGATGATAAAATACAAGTGTGAGGTTGGATTACTTGATATGTTTGTTGAATTGTAATTGGAATGGAGGGTGAAAGTTATCATGGAAAAGATGTGAATTCTACTTAAAGAATATCTAAAGATGCTAAAGAGTAAAAGTTGTGGATGTAAGAAATACTTAGTAAATTTTAATAATTTATTAGAAAAAATATGATATATATATAATATAAAAGAAAAATGGAATATATTTTTTATTAATATGAAAATTTATAATGTTCATATATAAAAACTTTTGATAATAATTTGTTTTGAATTAATAAGATGATAGTACATGTTACAAAATGTAATGTATTTTAAAAAATTGACAAATGTGTTGGTTGTCTACATGAAATTGGGAAAAAACAAGAGGAATAAACTTTTTTTTGTCACTCGCTAGATTAGAGAATTAAATGATTGAGCCAATCAAACTTGTGCTTGACTTGCAAATTGTTGCCATACTTGAAAGAAAAAATAGAGTCTGAGTCAAGGCTAAGTCAACCTTTAAAAAAACAACTCAAGTCAGTTTCCTCAAATAGGAGAGTCAAACTCACAAAGCCACTTAAACATTGAATAAGTCTAGTAATGTTGCATTATGTGTCTTACCTTTAGTTTTAGCCAGGGATATAATCCTATGTGTTCAATTGAAGGGTTGAACATCATTAGTTGCTTATGTATCTTATATTATTATCCCTTGCCCAATAGTGAATATAGCAATCACCTCTAGTGATTGATTAATTCCTCCATACAAAAAATGCAAAACAAAAATTTCTCCCAAGTCGTATAAAGTTTCCAATTCGTAAATTTTTCACATTTCTTATCATCTAATTGGTGAGAGGGGCTTGATTGATTGGACTATATTATAATAATTGCTTTGATTGATTAATATGTTCTTGCAAACCCTGACATATTTTTAGTCCTATATTGTCTTAATAGTGGATCAAATTTTTAAGCATTCAATGCATTCAATGTAAATTTTCAGACCCCAACCCAGTTTCAGTCTCGCTGATTTTTCAGCCAATGTTTAATGCCCAAACCCAGTTTTATATCAGCAAATAAAAACTCAGCAGAAAATTAATTTCAGAATTGAAACATGAGGATTTGGAACATCTTCTATAACGCAGAAATAAAATATCAGCAGCATATAAAACTCAGAAAATTATTGACACAGACATTTTTGGTCTAACATCGACCTTGGAAAAACCCACAAGGGGAAAACCAATGAGAGAGGGATTTTTATTATTTATGGGCTTCTGAGAAATTCTTTTACAGCATATTCATCTTCAGAAATTTTACAAACTTATATGTACAGTCATGTAGCTTGCTCCTCGATTTTTGAACCAGAAATTCATACCACTGTATGGATGTCACAACATTAAATGTTATATGGATTGTCCTTGTTTTGCGTGTCAAATATCTGTTGCAAATGTATGGAAAACCCAGCTGTGCAATGCCTTGAAAACTATGCCCAACACCTTGAAAAACGTGCCCACAATTTATGGCAATATGGCCCTCGTTTTCTCTGCAGGTCTATATGGACTTTCCTCACTCAGAAAATCGTGCCCAGCACTCTCCTCGATTTATGTTCCTGGAATAGTTGTACGGACACCTTGGAATGAATGTCAATACTTCCCAGAAAATCGTGTTGCTATTCTCCTAGAAAATTGTGAACAATAAATGTTGTATGGCCCCTCAAATCCGTACTGTACAGACTATTCTTTATTGTTATTTGTTGCCTCGAAATCTGTGCATGCTAATTGCCTTGGGATGCATGCCTCTTCTGCAAATGTTGCCTCTTCTCAAAAGCTCGACCTCTCTCCTTCTCTTGCTCTCTAAAAAAGAATGAACAACCCAACAAAGGGTGCGCCCCTCAACCCTAATCGAGCTCATGAGGTAGGTGAGGATTTTCTTAATCCA
>SNQJ01S0036000.1:43560-78926 GCA_010110895.2 Picea sitchensis | reverse complement strand
ATAATGAGAATGCACTTGTATGCTGAGTCATTCTTAGTGTGCTATGTGTAAGCATCCAAACCATCCCTTCTCACATTCATGGTTTGTTGGTGACAACCTCAAATACATGATAGAGAAGAGGTTTGTTTGTCCTTGCCTTGCTCAGTTGCACTTGTTTCACAACTGTGGGAATTAGCTTTGGCATTACCAATCTGACAACAGGACCACCCTTTCATGTTTGTTGGAGAACAATGACTAGAGAGATTTTGCACATGTACAATTGGGATCTATCCTTCAATAGGTTCTTGAGAACAGAGCATTGTAAACATGAAAAGACTCAAGCTTTGACACAGAAAAACATAAACACGCAACAGTTTGAAAAGGTGCCTTCGGTGATATGGGAAATGAAGAAAAATGGCCTCTCACTAGATAAATACTCTTATAACTATTGGATGAAAAGTTATGCAGCTTTTTCAGACATGGATAAAGTGGAATAGGTGTTGAATGAAATAGAGAGTGATGATAAGGTTGATTGGAACATTTACAGCACTCTAGCAAATATTTATATTAGGGCCAAAGTTCTTGACAAAGCAGAATCTGTATTGAAACAAATGGAGAATAAAATGGAAGAGCAGCTGATAGAGAGTGATGATAAGGTTGATTGGAACATTTACAACACTCTAGCAAATATTTATATCATGGCCAAAGTTCTTGACAAAGCATAATCAGACAAACAATTGAGAATAAAATGGAAGATGGAGGCTAAGATGGCTCGGAAGTATCGACTTGCTTATGATCATTTAATTATTTTTCATGCTAGTCGAGGGAATAGAGCAGAAGTATAAAGGATTTGGAAATCTTTTGAATTGGCATTTCCCAAAATGACAAACAAAATCTATTATTATTGCTTGCTTCTATTCATTAGTATGATTGCGACATATCAGGGAGCCGAGGATTTTTTAAGAAATGGGGATCTCAGGAAAATATTTAATGATATCGTAGTAATTCATGTCCTCCTTCGGGTTATATAAAAAAGGGTATCGCAGCGTAATTGCTTCTTGACCGTGGGTCAAAACCAATCCCAAGTATTGGGAAATCCTTGCAGAGGGTTATTTACAGAATGAACAATTTGACAAAGCTATGGAGGCAATGATAAAATCTATGACAACTCGACAAAATACTTCATGGCAGCCGAAGGCTGACAATGTGCTAGCCATTTTAAAAACATGTTGAGAAGCAAGGTGATGTTAAAAGCACAGAGGCAATTCGGCAAGTGAGCTAGTAAAGGAAGGCTTGGTAGAAGATAGAGTCATTCCAAATGGAAGTAACTTCGTATATCAATGACCTACGTCTAATTTCTCGCGACCCCCTTATTTCGCCTCTACCTTATAAACGATTCATCTTTCACTCATACACATACCAAAGAAGTCTAGTAACGATGGTCATTTCTTTGATTTCCTTTTATTTTTAATGATTAAATACAATTTTTAGAAGGTTCACGACTTATTGTATTAGAAATGCACCCTTCTTTGATTTCAGGTGGACATATACCATGAGGACTCTCCATATCCAATGTGTTCTGCGCTCACTCGCATGTAGTCCCATCTCATCTCACTTGAACCATATGATGACTCATACAATCTTCATCTCTCGATTTGATACATTTTATTGCAGACTCTTGGCTTCTTTCATGATTGGGTTGTTAAGGTTTTTATGCTCATGAAGTCTTCTCTTATGGATTCTTGCAAAACCTCACTCATATGCTGTGGTACTCTTCTTGATATCATTGCAAGACTATTACAAGAAAATGCATCCATTTTACTATCACTACTACCCTCAGACATCAGGCACTCCCAGCCATGCGTACAAGCTACTAAACAGAGGTGTTCCAAATCTTACTAATGGTATCACTCATTGTAACAATGGAATGGCATTTTATAGAAATCAATATAATGATGAAGGATTTGTGCATGGGTTTAGCTATTTGTTTTCTTGGGTTCTTGACGTGGCCATCAAGAGTTTAAGTCCCGAAACATTCCCTGGTACATTTGTCTCTTTAATATAATGTCGATACTAAACAGAGCTTACCAGTACTAGTACTAGGTACCAGCTCGCACTTAGTGAAGATATCAACGAAGTTGCTAAATTTACCCGGCTCTTAGAAGGTTTGGAAGGTGTGATATGGAAATTGGATAAGTTGGCAGCATATGCTCAGAGTACAGGGATTCTTCTCAGCAGTTCCTATTAATCAAGATGGACAGTTCTTGGACTGTTAACATTCTATTACCATGCCGGTGTTAAAGAGGTGAATTCGTTACATGAGGACATGCAAAAAGCAATGGCATGGGGATGTCAATCTGCATTTATAACATTTTCTTGCCGGTTCTTGAAGACATTGTTCACTCAAGAATTTTGTTAAGCAAATGGCATTCTTTATATGGTATTCATACACTATTACACATATATGTTCCATTATATATAGAAACCATGAAGTGCTTCCAAAGCCACAAATGAGCTAAGAATTCAACTATAAATGCAAAAATAATCCTCTTCTTCTCACAGAATAACTTTGCAAGAATGCATGGTGTTGGCTTATAGAGGATAATAATACTTTATGATTATTTTAAGGATGGGTTGGAAAATTGATAGATAGCATATCCTTCAAGTCAAGGCCTGGAGCACAACCGTTTCAATAAGTGGACAACCGCAAAGCTACCAAGGGTGATGTTGAAGTTGTTTTGCAAAAAGACATGGGGTTATTGTTAACCCCGTGGAAAGTGGAGGACTAGGGTATGTTTGTGCTTTATTTGGGAATGCTTTCGGCAAAATTATTCAAGATGTGCAAATGGTTAAAGTCATCATTTACTTCAGTTTCTGGGGTTATCGGGCAATATGCAAAATGCCAAGATAAGCTAAAAAAGAGTGCTCATAGCTGGCAAAAACCAATAGCTGGCATCAAAGTATATAAATTCGTGCATAACGCAAGGAAACCATTTTATAACTTCTAGGGCTTAAAGCCAAGGACTCCGCTAGAGATCTGAAACGTTATGTAACATTGCCGGAGATCTGAAATGTTATGTAACATTGCTAGAGATCTAAAACGTGGTGTAATATTGCCAGAGAGAGATGGAAACATATGTAACATTGCCAGAGATCCGAACATTCTCGTAAAGATGCCATGCTGCCGAGATCCAAAACGGTTCCCATTCCTGGTACCTCCAGGAATCCGTTTTTGTAACTCCTTATTCGCCTAGGGAAAAGCCACGCATTGGGAGAGTGGGAACGTTATGTAAAGGTATGCCATGCATTGCCAGAGGGTCGGAAACAGAGCTCTATGTTGGAGAAATGGGGGAATAAACATAGCATAGATCAGATAGAGGAATGGAGGTCTCCAAGCACTGTATTGTTATTATTTTCAATGAGATAGTTAAGAGTTGTTCCATTAACATGATTTATTTTATTGCCACTTTGCTGTAGGGTTTTCATTAGCATGATTTCCTTTATTGCCAGTTTCTGTTAGTTATATCCAATATGCATTAAGTGAGCCACCAGGACGTAGCTGTGGCCCCTTAGTCGGAAACAAGAGTTTCCATACATCAGGTTTAAAGTAGATTTCATATTTGATTTCATCTTTCAAATAGCTATTCGTTGGTTTGATAGAAGTAGTATTTCATTCCATTACAACCAAGGGTTTAGCATTATCTTCCAACCAGTGATTTCATTTCCTTCTGCCACATTTAGATTGCTTAACATTCAGGAACTAGTCTGATGTCTCATGAGATAAAGAAGTTTCTATTTGATTACAATAGGAAGTTTCATAGGATGGTTGCTAAGTTGTGTGGAGTGATAAGTAGCAAGAACTTAGTCAAGCTTATCTTTACATGCATATACGCACGCAGCACTCTGCTAGTACGCAGTAGGCACCGAAGTAGTACAGAAAGTAGAGTACGTATTTCTTTCCTAAAGGTTCCCTTTAGCAGTTCACAGAGTAGCTTGGCATCCTTTAAACCCCCTTTTCAGCCCTGCATTTCCTGTGTCGGTTCCTCTAAGTCTACCTTCGCCAGTTGACAATTAAAATGTTGATTTACATGGTATATCCAAGTACCGACATTTTGACTGCTCTGGGAGGCACTAAAAGGATCGAGAATGGGTCTCAAGCTTCAAGTTGATTTGATTAGCATTTCTCTAGAAGTAAAAGAGTGCTTTCAAATTCATTAGTGTGCAAATGGTTCATTTCAGCAATGTTAGATTACATTCAACAACAAATGGGTTTTCATTTTAGTAGATTTTATTCAACAACAACAAATTCTTGATTTCAGCAGAAGCTGGATTTGCAGATTCAAGCTAGCTGAGTTCATCAGGATAAAAGGATGTGCATTTGATTTAGTAAAAGCAAATTTCCATTCAGCAAGAATTCATTTCATTTTTCAATGCTATCATGGGTTTCAACATTATTAATGGGCTGATGTGACTTTCAAATATTTAGCAAACCCCTACAACAAAAAAAAGAAAAATAAAAAAAATTGACCAATGGATTCAAGATTAAAGGAACGAAAGAAGAGATTGTTGCAAGCCTCGCATCTTGCGTGAACTGAAGAGATCTCTCTGTACCAAGAGATGGAGGAGGAAAAGTTGATTCAGTTGGTTCTGTGAACACCTTGCCACCAAGTAGAAAAACAATGAGAATTAGAAACTCCAAAGCAAAGAATACATGGTATGCATCATCCCATCAACATTGGTTCAACTGCTCTACAGCCCTCTCGACAGTTCTCTTATTCTTCACCAAATCTTGGAAATCAAGCGACCAATGTTGCTTGCTCAGCATGCCTTGGTAATTATGCATCTATATCTTCTATCAAAAGGCATGAATTCATTATTGATTCTCCTAAGACTAAGTATTACATTGATTATTTGCCTACACTTAAAGAAATGTCTCTTTTCTTTTTAGGTAGGTGGTAGGATAGTAACAAAAGATAGAACCTTTGAATAAATATGCTTTCTCAAGAAATAAAAAGGACACGAACATTTATTCACATAGTAGGCCCTCTAATAAAAAGGGAAGATCTTGGATGAAGACTTTGCGCTTTGGTGCCTGCGACGCTTGCATTAGTTGGCGCTCAAGAAATGCCTATTCTTCGCTTATAAACATCCAACACAGAGGACATCCCATCAGACTCATAACAACATGAGCTTTGAAGCAAGACAAGAACATATAGTTTGTGTTCTCACATGTGCCTCTATCTCTATCAATAATACTCTACACAGTAACTTACGAACATATTAACCGAAGCTCAACTGGTTCTCAAAGGTACGCATTCTGTTGGGTATGAATTTTCCTGAATTTATTTATATCACAAATTTAAGGAATTTTATTAAGGACGTATACCTATACTACTACAAATCCATATCCTTCCACCTTTCAAAGCATAATCATCCAGTCATATCCATTTTCCTTCCTCCTGCTTGCCATTATCATCTCATACTTGCCCCTATATCTCATAAGTTCCCCATCCCTCTATTTTCCATCTAAACCACAGTCCCAAACCAATGAGGAGAAGAGGGATGGCATGAGCCAAATTACAATGCTCAACCACTAGTTAATGATGTTCTTTTCCCACAGAGTGTCATGGTGGATTCAAAGCATTTTCTAAGATGCAGAGAGGAAAAAGAACAGCTGAACTTAAAATAGCCTTGAGGAATACATCTATTCTAATAAAGAGAAGTTGGACTCATCTCAGGACATCGAAAAGTCTCAACTCAAGAACAACATAACTCCTTCAAAGACAAACTTAATGAGGCAACTGAAACTTTTAAAGGACAATGTTTTATGCTGCATGTTGAATACCATGTTGATGGTCAAGATGATCTCTCAATAATCATATGAAGATGCTGGTAAAAGAGTTGCAGAGGGCTCACAAAACAGAATATGTATGTCCTTTCCATACAATCAATCCAGTATTGCCTTTGAGAAGAGGTCAATTCACATAAGTGTGAGGTCTTTGGATCAGGTCGGAGATTTGCCAATGAATGTGTCTCCTGCTTATTCAGAGTATGCCTCTACTAAGAAGAAAGAGATTAGCGAAAAACATCAGAAAGAAGCCATTACTGGTGATGGCATAAGATATAAAACAGTTTCTTTGGATACTGATACAGCTTATTTGGTACTGGATAAGATAGTTGATTCTTCCATTTTTCTAAATCATCGGCGTCAAAGAAAATTACCGCAGTGATGAAACTGAAAGAAGAACCAGAGTCATATTTGCAACATGGATATAATGGTTTTGTTAGCAGAGCAAATAGTAGTTGATGATGCCGTGAAAAATGACAGGGTTTACAGTGGAGATGCAAAATTAAAAAATGTCCACCAAGAATCCTGGCCAGCTTGATGCAAATTAAAGAAATGGCTGTACTAAGAATCAACTTCCAAGTGAAATAATTTCAAGCACTAATGACAATGGCAATATTGATCGGACTACTAATGAGATAATGAGAATGAACTTGTATGCTGAGTCATTCTTAGTGTGTTGTTTGTAAGCATCCAAACCATCCCTCTCACATTCATGGTCCGTTGGTGACAACCTCAAATACATGGTAGAGAAGAGGTTTGTTTGTCCTTGCTCTGTGCACTCTCGTTTACAACTGTGGGAATTAGCTTTGGCCTTACCAAGCTGACAACAGGACCACTCTTTCATGTTTGTTGGAGAACAATGACTAGACAGATTTTGCACATGTACAGTTGGGATCTATCCTTCAATAGGTTCTTGAGAACAGAGCATTGCAAACATGAAAGACTCAAGCTTTGACACAGAGAAACATAAACACGCAGCAGTTTGAAAAGGTGCCTTCTGTGATATGGGAAATGAAGAAAATGGCCTCACTAGATAAATACTCTTATAACTATTGGATGAAAAGTTATGCAACTTTGTCAAACATGGATAAAGTGGAAGAGGTGTTGAATGAAATAGAGAGTGATGATAAGGTTGATCGGAACATTTACAACACTCTAGCAAATATTTATATCGGGGCCAAAGTTCTTGACAAAGCATAATCAGATGAAACAATTGGAGAATAAAATGGAATAGATGGAGGCTAAGATGGATCGGAAGGATCGACTTTCTTATGATCATTTAATTAGTTTTCATGCTAGTTGAGGGAATAGAGCAGAAGTAAATAGGATTTGGAAATATTTTGAATTGGCATTTCCCAAAATGACAAACATAAGCTATTATTGCTTGCTTTATTCATTAGTAAGGATTGTTGACAATGGAGGGAGTTGAGGATTTTCTCTTAAGAAATGGGGATCTTGAAAATATTTAATGATATCGAAAGTAATTCCATGTCCTCCCTTCTTGGTTATATGTACAAGTGGTCGCAAAAAGCGTAATTGCTTCGACCGCAGGGTCAGTCAACCGCCACTTGGGAAATCCTCGTAGGGTTCTATACGTAATGAACAATCTGACAAGGCTATGGAGGTAATGATAAAATCTCCATTAACCGACAAAATACTTCATGGCAGTCGAAGTCTGACAATGTGCTAGCCATTTTAAAAACATGTTGAGAAGCAAGGTGATGTTAAAAGTGCAAAGGCAATTCGGCAAGTGAGCTAGTAAAGGAGGGCTTGGTAGAAGCTAGAGTCATCCCAAATGGAAGTAACTTAAGAAACACGATTCCATGTCTAATTTATGCACCCCTTATTTCACTCTCTCACCTCATAAACACATCTACATTTTCACTCATACAAATACTCCAAAGAAGTCTAGTAAACGTATGGTCATCTCTCTTTAATTCTCCTTTATTTTAATGATTAAATACAATTTTTTAGAAGGCTCATGACTTATTGTATTAGAAATGCAGTATTCTTTGATTTCAGGTGTACATATACAATGAGGACTCTCCATAATTCAAAATGTCCTAGCTCAATTTAATGTAGTCTCATCTCATCTCACTTGAACCATATGATGTCTCATACAATCTTCATCTCTGGATTTGTTACATTTTATTGCAGATTCTTGTTTTCTTTCATGATTGGGTTGCTAAGGTTTTTATGCTCATGAAGTCTTCTTCTCATGTATTCTTGCAAAACCTCACTCATATGCCGTGGCACTCTTCTTGATATCATTGCAACACTATTACAAGAAAAATGCATCCATTTTACTATCACTACCACCTTCAGACATCAGGCACTCCAAGCCGTGTGTACAAGCTACTAAAAAAAAGGTGTTCCAAATCTTACTAATGCTATCACTCAGTGTAACAATGGAATTGCAGATAATGATGAAGGATTTGAGCATTGGTTAAGCTATTTGTTTTCCGGGTTCGACGTATTAACAAGAGTTTAAGTCCCGAAATACCCTCGGTATATTTGTTCTTGGCCATAATGTTGATACTAAATGAGCCACTTCAGCATCGCACTGTGTACCGCCTCACACCTAATCATCAAGATATCAACGCTAAGTTGGGCCTAAATTTTCCTCGGTCTCGGAAGTTTGATATGGTAAATTGGATAAATTGACAGCATATGATCAAAGTGTAGGGGTTCTTCTCAAAATTTCCTATTAATCAAGATGGACAGCTCCTGGGACTGTTAACATTCTATCACCGTACGCCTTAAAATGGTGAATTCGTTTGCATGAGGACATGCAAAAGGTCAGCATGGGGATGTTGGGCTCCTGATTTATAACATTTTCTTGTTGGTTCTTAAAGACATTGTCTACTCTCCTGAAGAATTTTGTTTAGCAAATGGCATTCTTTATGTGCTATTCATACACTGTTACACATATATGTTCCATTATATACGGAAACCATGAAGTGCTTCCAAAACCACAAAATGAGCTTAAGAATTCAACTAAATGCAACAATAATCCTCTCCTGCGGAGAATAAATGAACTTTGCAAGAATGCAGGGTGTTGGCTTATAGAGGATAATACTCTATGATTATTTTGGCGATGGGTTGGAAAATTGATAGATAGCATCCTTCCTCAAGTCATATAAATTGGAGCACAACCTGCTTCAATAAGTGCACAACCGCAAAGTTACCAAGCAGGCCGCTAGTTGTTTGAAAAAAGACATGGGGTTATTGCTAACCCTGGTGGTGCTGGAGGACTAGGGTATGTTTTGTGTTTTATTTGGGAATGCTTCGGCAATATTATTCAAGATGTGCAAATGGTTAAAGTCACTACTTCAGTTTCTCGGGTTATTGGGCAATATGCAAAATGCCAAGATAAGCTAAACAGAGTGCTCATAGTTGGCAAAACCCAATAGTCGGTATCAAAGTATTTAAATTCGTGCATGACGTAGGGAAACCATTTTATAACTTCTAGGGCGAAAGCCATGACTCAGAGGTCGAAACGCTATGTAACATTGCCGTAGAGATGAAATCTGCAACATTGCCGAGATCTAAAACGGGTGTAACATTGTTAGAGTCGGGAACGAGGTACAAGCCGTAGATCCGAACATTCTCGTAAAGATTCCATGCTGCTGCAGATCCGAACGGTTCAATTCTGGTACTCCTGGAACCGTTTTTGTAACTCCTTATTAACCTAGGGAAAAGCCACGCATTGGGAGAGTGGGAAATTTATGTAAAGGGATGCCATGCATTGCCAGAGGGTTGGAAAGCGTGAGATGAGAGCTTCTATGTTAGAGAAATGGGGGAATAGACATAACATAGATCAGATAGAGGAATGGAGGTCTCCAAGTGTTGTATTGTTCTTATTTTCAATGAGATAGTTAAGAGTTGTTCCATTAACACGATTTATGTTATTGCCACTTTGCTGTAGGGTTTTCATTAGCATGATTTCCTTTATTTCCAGTTGCTGTTAGTTATATCCCATATGCATTGAGTGAGCCACCAGGACGTAGGCTGCGTGGCCCCCTTAGTCGGAAACAAACAGCCGACATTGTGTTTACAACAGATTTCATATTTGATTTCATCTTCAGCAGCTGTCTCATTGGTTTGATAGAAGTAGTATTTCATTTCATTACAACCAAGGGTTTAGCATTATCTTTCCAACCATTGATTTCATTCCTTCAGTCTTCACATTTAGACTGCCTAACATTCAAGAACTAGTCTGATATCTCATGAGATAAAGAAGTTTCCTATTTGATTACAATAGAGGTTTCATAGATGGTTGGCCGGTGCTGTGTGGAGGATAAGTAGCAAGAACTTAGTCAAGCTTTCGCCATCTTTTACACGCATATACGTAATGCTAATTTGCTAGTAATACAGAAAGTAGTAACCGAAAGTAGTAACCAGAAAGTAAAGTAGAGTACGTGAGTTTCTTTTCAAGGTTCCTTTGAAGGCCTGTAGAGTAGCTTGGCATCCTTTAAACCCCTCTTCAACCCTGCATTTCATGTGTCAAGTTCCTCTAAGTCTACCTTCCCAAGTTGACAATTAAATGTTGATTTACATGGTATATCCGCAGCTCGACATTTTTGTTTCGCTGTCGGGAGGTACTAAAAAGGATTGGAGAATGGGTTCCGAAGCTTTACCAAGTCGATTTGATTTCCGCAAGTATTTCTTTAGAAGTAAAGAGTGTTTTCAAATTCATTAGTGTGCAAATGGTTCATTTCAGCAGTGTTAGATTACATTCAACAACAAAGGGGTTTTCATTTTAGTAGATTTTATTCAACAAAAACAGAGTCTTGATTTCTACAAGATTTGATTTGATTCACAGTTGAGTTCATCAGGATAAAAGGATGTGCATTTGATTTAGTAAAAGCAAATTTCCATTCAGCAAGAGTGCATTTCATTTTATTTCAAGCTATTTTGGGTTTCAGAATTATTATCAGTTGATGTGACTTTCAAAGTTTTTAGCAACCCCCTACAAACAAAAAAGAAAAAAAAAAAAAAATCAAAAAAAAAAATTGACTAATGGATTCAAGATTAAAGGAACGAAAGAAGAGATTGTTGCAGGAGATCTCATGCATCCAAGTGAACTTGAAGAGATCTCCTCTAAACAAGAGATGGAGGAGGAAAAGATTCAGTTGGTTCTGCAAACACCTTGCCAAATCAGAAAACAATGAGCAATTAGAAACTCCGGCAGTAACAGAACATGGTATGCATCATCCTATTGAACATTGGTTCAATCTGTACTCTCTCTCGATGCTCTTCTTCTTCAGTAAATCTTGGAAATCAAGTGACCTGTGTTGCTTGCTCAGCATGCCTAGGTAATTATACATCTATATCTTATATCAAAGGGCATGAATTCATTATCGATTCTGCTACTTGGCTACATTGGTTATTTGCTTATACTTAAAGAAATGTCTCTTTCTTTAGGTAGGTAGGTAGGATAGTGAATAAAAAGATAGCACCTTTGAATAGTTTATGTTTTCTGCAAATAAAAGGACATCAACAACATTTATTCCCATGTAGCCTTGCACAAAAAGGAAGATTCTGATGAAGACTTTGCGCTTTGGTGCTCATGGACATTGCATTTAGTTGGCGCTCAAGAACACCATTCTTCTCATTATAAACATCCATCATAGAGGACATCCCATCAGACTCGTAACAGCATCAGCTTTGAAGCAAGACAAGAACATAGTTTGTGTTCTGCTACAAGCCTCTCATTCTATCACAATACTCTAAGCTAACCTTGACAACATACAGCTGAGCTCTATCTGGTTCTGAAAGGTAACATTACTCTAAGGTATGAATTCTTCCTTGAATTTATTTATATCATTAAATTTAAGGAAATTTTATTATGACGTATACTTATACTACTTGCTAAATCCATATTCTTCCACCTTTCAAAAGCATCATCATCCAGCCATATCAATTTTCCTTTCCCTCCTGCTTTCTTGCCATTATCATCTCATATTAATTTGCCCCTATATCTCATAAGTTCCCTACCCTCTATTTTCCATCTAAACCACAGTCTCGACCAATGAGGAGAAGAGGGATGGCATGAGCCAAATTACAATGCTCAACCACCGGGTTAATGATGTTCTTGTCCCCACATAGTGTCAGGATGGATTCAAAGCATTTTCTAAGATGCGGAGAGGAAAAGAACAGCTGAACTTAAAATAGCCTTGAGGAATACATCTATTCTACCAAAGAGAAGTTGGACTCATCCGAGACATCAGAAAGTCTCAACTCAAGAACAATGTAACTCCTTCAAAGACAAACTTGATGAGGCAACTCAAACTTTTAAAGGACATTGTTTTATGATGCATGTTGAATCCCATGTTGATGGTTAGGATGATCTCGGTCAATCATATGAAGATGCTGATAAAAAAAAAAGTTGCAGAGGGCTCACAAAAAAGAATATGTATGTCCTCTCCATAACATCAATCCAGTATTGCTTTGAGAAGAGGTCAATTCACATGAGTGTGAGCTCTTTGGATCAGGTTGGAGATCTGCCAATGAATGTGTTTCCTGCTTGTTCAGAGTATGCCCCTACTAAGAAGAAAGAGATTGGAGAAAAACATCAGGAAGAAGCCATTACTGGTGATGGGATAAGATATAAAACAGTTTCTTTGGATACTGATACAGCTTCTTTCGTACTGGATAAGATAGTTGATTCTTCCATTTGTCTAAATCATCGAAGGATGCAAAATTACTGCAGTGATAAAACTGAAAAGAAGAACCAGAGCAGTAATTTTGCAGCCTTCGATGAAACTGAAAAGAAGAACCAAAGTCATATTTGCAGCAGGGATATAATGGTTTTGTTAGCAGAGAAAACAGTAGTTGATGATGCCGTGAAAAATGATAGGGTTTACAGTGGAGATGCAAAATTAAAGAAATGTCCAATCAAGAATCCTACAGCTGAGATGCAAAATTAAAGAAATGTGGCCAGCCAAGAATCAACTGCTTCAAGTGAAATAATTTTCAAGCACCAATGACAATGGCAATATTGATTGGACTACTAATGAGATAATGAGAATGCACTTGTGTGCTGAGTCATTCTTAGTGTGTTGTTTGTAAGCATCCAAACCATCCCTTCTCACATTCATGGTCCGTTGGTGACAACCGCAAATACATGGTAGAGAAGAGGTTTGTTTGTCCTTGCCTTGCTCAGTTGCACTTGTTTCACAACTGTGGGAATTATCTTTGGCATTACCAAGCTGACAACAGGACAACCCTTTCATGTTTGTTGGAGAATAGTGACTAGAGAGATTTTGCACATGTATAGTTGGGATCTATCCTTCAATAGGTTCTTGAGAACATAGCATTGCAAACATGAAAAGACTCAAGCTTTGACACAGAGAAACATAAACACGCAAACCGAAGCTTTGAAAAGGTGCTCTGGTGATAAGGGACATAGAAGAAAACATTTCACTAGATAAATACTTTTATAACTATTGGATGAAAAGTTATGTATCTTTGTCAGACATGGATAAAGTTGAAGAGGTGTTGAATGAAATAGAGAGTGATGATAAGGTTGATTGGAACATTTACAACACTCTAGCAAATATTTATATCAAAAATAAAGTTCTCGACAAAAGCTTAATCTGTATTGAAACAATTGGAGAATAAAATGGAATAGATGGAGGCTAAGATGGATCGGAAGGATCGACTTTCTTATGATCATTTAATTAGTTTTCATGCTAGTCGAGGGAATAGAGCAGAAGTAAACAAGATTTGGAAATATTTTGAATTGGCATTTCCCAAAACACAAACGTATTACATTGCTTGCTTTGCCCATTAGTAAGATTGCGACACTGAGGAGTCAGAGGATTTTCCTTTAAGAAATGGGATCCGTGGAAAATATTTAATGATAATGAAAATCTATCCTCCTTCTTTGGTTATATATAAAAGCAAGTGGCCGCAAAAGAAGAATCAGCTTCGACCGTAGGGTCAAACCAACTCCGCCATCACTTTAAAATCCTTTAGGGTTCTATACGTAATGAACACCTGATGCTTGCTGGAGGCAATGATAAAATCTTTGTCAACTCGACAAAATACTTCATGGCATCCGAAGTCTGACAATGTGCTAGGCATTTTAAAAACATGTTGAGAAGCAAGGTGATGTTAAAAGTGCAAAGGCAATTCGGCAAGTGAGCTAGTAAAGGAGGGCTTGGTAGAAGCTAGAGTCATTCCAAATGGAAGTAACTTCAAAAACACGATTCCATGTCTAATTTATGCACCCCTTATTTCGCTCTCTCTTACCTTATAAACGCATGTATCTTTTCACTCATACAAATACCCAACAAGTCTAGTAACGTGCAGTAGGTCATCTCTTAATTTTTATTTTAATGATTAAATACAATTTTTAGAAGGCTTTCATGACTTATTTTATTAGAAATGCAACATTCTTTGATTTCAGGTGGACATATACCATGAGGACTCTCCATAATTCAGAATGTTCTAGCTCACTTAGACAGAGTCTCATCTCATCTCACTTGAACCATATAATGACTCATACAATCTTCATCTTCTATTTGATACATTTTATTGCAGATTATTGGCTTCTTTAATGATTGGGTTGAAGTCTTCTTATTATGGATTCTTGCAAACCTTCACTCATTGTCGTGGCACTCTTCTTGATATCTTTGCAACACTATTACAAGAAAAATGCATCCATTTTACTATCACTACTACCTTCAAACAACAGGCACTTCCAGCCGTGTGTAAAAGCTACTAAACAAAGGTGTTCAAAATCTTATTAATGGTATCACTAATTGTAACAATGGAATGGCAGAAAATGATGAAGGATTTGTGCATTGGTTAAGCTTATTTGTTTTCCTCGGTTCTCGACGTACATCAAGAGTTTAAGTGTCGAAATGCCATTCCTACTATATTTTCTCTCTAATATAATGTTGATAATTAAATAGAGCTTTACCAGCATTCAGCATTGTGTACCACCGCGACCCAATCGAAGATATCAACGGCCGCTTAAATTTGCCCAAAATTTCCTCGGTTCGAAGGTTTGATATGGAAATTGGATAAGTTGACAGCATATGCTCAGATTGCAGGGGTTCTTCTCAGCAGTTGCTATTAATCAAGATGGACAGTTACTGGGACTGTTAACATTCTATTAAATTCCAGTGTTTAAGAGGTGAATTCGTTTGCATGAAGACATGCAAAAGGTTGGGCATGGGAGGATGTTGGGCTCCAGATTTATAACATTTTCTCACGATTCTCAAGACATCGTTTCACCTAAGACTTTGTTAAGCAAATGGAATTCTTTTTGTGTTATTCATACTCTGTTAGACATATATGTTCCATTATATACGAACCATGAAGTGCTCCAAAGCCACAAATGAGTGAAGAATTCAACTATAAATGCAAATAATAATCCCTCTTTCCTACGGAGAATAGTCGAACTTTTGAAGTCAGTTTGCAAAAAGACATGGGTTATTGTTAACCCTGGTGGTGCTGGAGGACCATGTTTGTGTTTTATTTGGGAATGCTTTCGGAAATATTATTCAAGATATGCAAATGGTTAAAGTCATCATTTACTTCAGTTTCTGGGTTATTGGGCAATATGCAAATGCCAAGATAAGCTAAACAGAGTGCTCATAGCCGGCAAAACCCAATATCCGAATCATATTTAAATTGCATAGCACGTGGAAACCATTTTATAACTTCTGAAAGCACAAACACGACGCCAGAGATCTGAAACGCTATGTAACATTGCCAGAGAGAGATGGAAACGCTATGTAACATTGCCGAGATATAAAATGTGGTGTAACATTGCCATAGAGAGCTGAAACGTTATTTTAAATTGCCAGAGATCTGAACTCAGAAAAGATAACATGCATTTCCGAGATCCTAAACGCGGTCTCATTCCTGGTACTCGAAACCGTTTTTCTAACTCCCTTATTCACCTAGGGCAAAGCCAAGCATTGGAGAGTGGAACGCTATGTGCTGGGATGCCATGCATTGCCAGAGGGTTGGAAAACGGAGATGAGCTTCTATGTTGGAGAAATGGGGGAATAGACATAGCATAGATCTGATAGAGGAATGGAGGTCTCCAAGTGTTGTATTGTTCTTATTTTCAATGAGATAGTTAAGAGTTGTTCCACTAACACGATTTATGTTATTGCCATTTTTCTGTAGGGTTTTCATTAACACGATTTCCTTTATTGCGAGTTTGCTGTTAGTTATATCCTATATGCATTGAGTGAGCCACCAGGGATCGTAGAAGTGGCCCTTCACCGGGAAACAAAGCCGATACATTGTGTTTACAAGATTTCATATTTGATTTCATCTTTCGCAGTTTGCTCAGTGGTTTGATAGAAGTAGTATTTCATTTCATTAAACCAAGGGTTTAGCATTATCTTTCCAACCATTGATTTCATTCCTTCAGTCTTCACATTTAGACTGCCTAACATTCAAGAACTAGTCTGATATCTCATGAGATAAAGAAGTTTCATTTGATTACAATAGAAAGTTTCAGAGGATGGTTGCTGAGTTGTGTGTGGAGTGATAAGTAGCAAGAACTTAGCTATTTTCGGTTTATCTTTTACATGCACATACGTAGCACCTGCTAGTACGTAGTAGTACCGAAAGAGCCGCAGCAAAGTAGAGTACGCGAGTTTTCTCTCTGCAAGGTTCTTTTAGCGCTCTGGAGTAGCTTGGCATCCTTTAAACCCCCTCTTCAACCATGCATTTCCTGTGCTGGTTCCTATAAGTCTACCTTCCCGAGTTGACAAATAAATGTTGATTTACATGGTATATCCTCAGAGCTCGTCATTTTGGCGCCATGGTCGGGGAGGTATTAAAAGGATTGGAGAATGTTCAAGCTTGCCAAGTAGATTTGATTTCCGCAAGTATTTCTCTAGAAGTAAAGAGTGCTTCAAATTCATTAGTGCAAATGGTTCACTCTCAGAGTGTTAGGATTACACCGAACAAAGGGTTTTCTATTTTTAGTAGATTTTATTCAACAACAACAAAGTCTTGATTTCTAAGAAGATTTGATTTGATTCACAGTTGAGTTCATCAGGATAAAAGGATGTGCATTTGATTTAGTAAAAGAAAATTTCCATTCAACAAGAGGGCATTTCATTTTATTTCAAGCTATTTTGGGTTTCAGAATTATTATCGCTTGATGCATCTTCAAAGTTTTAGCAAACCCCTACAAACAAAAAGAAAAAAAATAAAAAATTGACTAATGGATTCAAGATTGAAGGAACTGAAGAAGAGATTGTTGCAGGAACTTTCTTTCATCTTGATAGAACTTAAAGAGATATCTGTATCTCAAGAGATGGAGGAGGAAAAAGTTGATTATGTGGTTCTGTGTGAACACCTTTACCAGCCTACAGAGAACAATGAACAATTAGAAACTCCAACAACAACAGAACATGGTATGCATCATCATATTGAACATTGGTTTCAATCTGCTCTACAGCCTTCAGATGCTCTTTTTCTTCAGCAAATCTTGGAAATCAAGAGATCGGTGTTGCTTGCTCAGCATGTCTTGGTAATTATGCATCTATATTCCTATCAAAGGGCATGAATTCATTATCGATTCTGCTAAGACTATGGCTACATTGGTTATTTGCCCACACTTAAAGAAATGTCTCTTTTCTTTAGGTAGGTAGGTAGGATAGTGAATAAAAGATAGAACCTTTGAATAGTTTATGTTTTCTCCAAATGTGCGACATCACCAACATTTATTCACATAGGTAGGCCTACACAAAAAGGAAGGATTCGGATGAAGACTTTGCAGCTTTGGTACTCATGGATAGTTTCACTAGTTTGCAGCTCTGAAGAACAATTTATTCTTCTGTTTTCTATAAACAACCAGCACAGAGGACAGCCCATCACACTCATAACAACATGAGCTTTGAAGAAAGACAAGAACAAAGTTTGTGTTCTGCTAAAGGCCTCTCATTCTGTCACAATAATTACATTATACAGCAGAACCTGACAACACACAACTGAGCTCAATCTGGTTCTGAAGGTAACAATACTCTAAGGTATGAATTCTTCTTTGAATTTATTTATATCATTAAATTTAAGGGAAATTTTATTATGACTTATACTTATACTACTTGTTAAATCCATATCCTTCCACCTTCAAAGCATCATCATCCAATCATATCCATTTTCCTTCCATTTTCCTTTCCCTCTGTTTGCCATTATCATCTCATACTTTCCCCTATATCTCATAAGTTCCCTATCCTCTGTTTTCCATCTAAACCACAGTCTCAGGCCAATGAGGAGAAGAGGGATGGAATGAGCCAAATTACAATGCTCAACCACTAGTTAATGATGTTCTTGTCCCCAAAGAGTGTCAGGGTGGATTCAAAACATTTTCTAAGATGCAGAGAGGAAAAGAACAACTGAACTTAAAAATAGCCTTGAGGAATACATCCATTCTACTAAAGAGAAGTTGGACTCATCTGAGGACATTGAGAAAGTCTCAACTCAAGAACAACGTAACTCCTTCAAAGACAAACTTGATGAGGCAACTAAAAATTTTAAAGGACAGTGTTTTATGATGCATGTTGAATCCCATGTTGATAGTCAGGATGATCTTGGTCAATCATATGAAGATGCTGCAAAAGAATGAGAGGGCTCACAAAATGTAGAACATGTATGTCCTCTCCATACAATCAATCGAGTATTGCTTTTGAGAAGAGGTCAATTCACATAAGTGTGAGCTCTTTGGATTAGGAGGGAGATTTTCCAATGAATGTGTCTCCTGCTTGTTTAGAGTATGCCTCTACTAAGAAGAAAGAGATTGGCGAAAAACATCAAGAAGAAGCCATTACTGTTAATGGCACAAGATATAAAACAATTTCTTTGGATACTGATACAACTTCTTTGGTACTAGATAAGATAGTTGATTCTTCCATTTGTCTAAATCATCAAAGGCTGCAAAATTACTGCAGTAATGAAACTGAAAAGAAGAACCAGAGTCACATTTGCAGCAGGGATAGAATGGTTTTGTTAGCAAAGAAAACAGTAGTTGATGATGCCGTGCAAAATGATAGGGGTTACAGGGGAGATGCAAAATTAAAGAAATGTCCACCAAGAATTCTACCGATGCAAAATTAAAGAAATGGCTACCAAAATCAATATGCCCAAGTGAAATAATTCTCAAGCACTAATGACAATGGAATATTGATTGGACTACTAATGAGATAATGAGAATGCACTTGTGTGCTGAGTCATTCTTAGTGTGCTATTTGTAAGCATACAAACCATCCCTTCTCACATTCATGGTCTGTTGGTTACAACCTCAAATACATGGTAGAGAAGAGGTTTGTTTGTCCTTGACTTGCTCGGGTGCACTTGTTTCACAACTGTGGTAATTAGCTTTGGCATTACCAAGATGACAACAAGACCACCCTTTCATGTTTGTTGAAGAACAATGACTAGAGAGATTTTGCACATGTACAATTGGGATTTATCCTTCAATAGGTTCTTGAGAAAAGAGCATCAAGAAACATGAAAATACTCAAAATTTGACACAGAGAAACATAAACACAAAACAGTTTGAAAAGGTGCCTTCAGTGATATGGGAAATGAAGAAAAATGGCCTCTCACTAGATAAATACTCTTATAACTATTGGATGAAAAATTATGCATCTTTGTCAGACATGGATAAAGTGGAAGAGGTGTTGAATGAAATAGAGAGTGATGATAAGGTTGATTGGAACATTTACAACACTCTAGCAAATATTTATATCGTACAAGTTCTGACAGCGTAATCTGTATTGAAACAATTGGAGAATAAAATGGAAGAGATGGAGGCTAAGATGGCTCGAAAGGATCAAATTGCTTATGATCATTTAATTAGTTTTCATGCTACTCTAGGGAATAGAGCAGAAGTATATAGGATTTGGAAATCTTTTGAATTGGCATTTCCCAAAATGACAAACATAAGCTATTATTGCTTGCTTTATTCATTAGTAAGGATTGCTGATATCAGGGAGCGGAGGATTTTCTTAAGAAATGGGGATCTATAAAAATATTTAATGATATCAGAGTACTCCATGTCCTCCTTCGGTTATAAAAAGGGTGATCGTGAAAGCGAATTGCTTCTCAACTGTAAATGGTTCTTGACCGTGTGGGGTCAAACCAACTGCCAATACTTGGGAAATCCTTGCAGAGGGTTCTATACAGAATGAACAATTTGACAAGGCTATGGAGGCAATGATAAAATCTCTGACAACTCGACAAAATACTTCATGGCAGCCGAGGTCTGACAATGTGCTAGCCATTTTAAAAACATGTTGAGAAGCAAGGTGATGTTAAAAGTGCAAAGGCAATTCGACAAGTGAGCTAGTAAAGGAGGGCTTGGTAGAAGATAGAGTCATTCCAAATGGAAGTAACTTCAGAGACACGATTCCATGTCTAATTTCTGCACCCCTTATTTCGCTCTCTTACCTTATAAACGCATCTATCTTTTCACTCATACATATACCCAGCAAGTCTAGTAACGTATGGTCATCTCTTGATTTCCTTTTATTTTAATGATTAAATACAATTTTTAGAAGGTTCATGACTTATTGTATTAGAAATGCACCCTTCTTTGATTTCAGGTGGACATATACGATGAGGACTCTCCATAATTCAGAATGTTCTAGCTCACTCAGACAGAGTCTCATCTCATCTCACTTGAACCATATGATGACTCATACAATCTTCATCTCTGATTTGATACATTTTATTGCAGATTGAGGACTCTCCATAATTCAAATTGTTCTAGCTCACTCACGTAGGCCCCATCTCATCTCACTTGAACCATATGATGACCATACACCTTCTATCTCCATTTGATACATTTTATTGCACATTCTTGGCTTCTTTCATGATTGGGTTGCTATGGTTTTTCATACTTATGAAGTCTTCTTCTTCTTATGGATTCTTGCAAAACCTTTCTCATATGCTTTGGCATTCTTCTGATATCATTGCAACACTATTACAAGAAAATGCATCCATTTTACTATCACTACTACCTTAAGACATCAAAATTCCCAAATTGCGGGTGTACAAGCTACTAAACACAGGTGTTCCAAATCTTACTAATGCTATCACTCAGTGTAACAATGGAATTGCAGATAATGATGAAGGATTTGATTGGTTGCTTATTCGTTTTCTGGTTCGACGCCATCAAGAGTTTAAGTGTTGAGCGTCATTCCTGGTATATTTTTCTCTTTAATATAATGTTGATATTAAACAGAGCTTACCAGTACCAATACCAGGTACCAGCTCACACCCAATAAAGATATCAACGAAGCTACTAAATTTACCCAACTCTTAGAAGATTTGAAAGGTTTGATATGGAAATTGATTAAGTTGACAGCATATGCTCAGAGTGCAGGGGTTCTTCTCAGCAGCTCCTATTAATCAAGATGGACAGATCCTGGGACTGTTAACATTCTACTACCGTGCCATTGTTAAAGAGGTGAATTCGTTTGCATGAGGACATGCAAAGGTTTTGGCATGGGGGAATGTTGGGTCTCGATTTTTAACATTTTCTTGCTGGTTCTTAAAGACATTGTTCACTCTCCTGAAGATTTTGTTTAGCAAATGGCATTCTTTATGTGCTATTCATACTCTATTACACATATATGTTCCATTATATACGGAAACCATGAAGTGCTTCCAAAGCCACAAATGAGCTAAGAATTCAACTATAAATGCAAAAATAATCCTCTTCTGCTCACTCGAGAATAGTCAACTTCTTGCAAGAATGCGTGGTGTTGGTCTATAGAGGATAATACTTATTATGATTATTTTATGATGGGTTGGAAAATTGGATAGATAGCATATCCTTCATAAGTCGAGAGCCTTGGAGCACAACTGCTCAATAAGTGCACAAATCTGGGCAAAGTTACCATGTGGTGTTGTTGAAGTTGTTTGCAGAAAGACATGGGGTTATTGTTAACCCTGGTGGTGCTAGTGGAGGACTAGGGTATGTTTGTGTTTTATTTGGGAATGCTTTAGGCAATATTATTCAAGATGTGAAAATGGTTAAAGTCATCATTTACTTCAGTTCTAGGGTTATTGGGCAATATGCAAAATGCCAAGATAAGCTAACAGAGTGCTCATAGCTGGAAAAAAACCCAATAGCTGGCATCAAAATATCTAAATTCGTGCATAACGCAAGGAAACCATTTTATAACTTCTAGGGCGCAGCTTCATGACCTATGAGGTCGAAACTATGTAACATTGCCAGAGAGAGATGGAAACGCTATGCACATTGCCAGAGATCTAAAACGGTATGTAATACTGCCGCTTAGAGCCGGAACGTGATAACATTGCCGAGATCCGAACATTCTCAAAAGATTCCATGCGCTGTTTAGATTCAAAACGTGTCTCATTCCTGGTACTTCAAAACCGTTTTGTAACTCCTTATTAACCTAGGGAAAAGCCACGCATTGGGAGAGTGGGAACGTTATGTAAAGGGATGCCATGCATTGCTAGAGGGTTGGAAAACGTGAGATGAGAGCTTCTATGTTGGAGAAATGGGGGAATAGACATAGCATAGATCGGATAGAGGAATGGAGGTCTCCAAGTGTTGTATTGTTCTTATTTTCAATGAGATAGTTAAGAGTTGTTCCATTAACACGATTTATGTTATTGCCACTTTGCTGTAGGGTTTTCATTAGCATGATTTCCTTTATTTCCAGTTGCTGTTAGTTATATCCAATATGCATTGATAGAGCTGGCCTCAGGACGAGAAGGGCCCCCTTAGCCGAAACAGAGCTGATTCATTGTGTTTACAGTAGATTTCTTATTTGATTTCATCTTTCAGCATTTTTCTCAGTGGTTTGATAGAAGCAGTATTTCATTTCATTACAAACCAAGGGTTTAGCATTATCTTCCAAAATTAAAGGATTTTCATTTCTTCGCTTTCACATTTAGATCGGCCAACATCTCGTGAACTAGTCGCGACTACCTGAGAGATAAAGAAGTTTCATTTGATTACAATAGAGGTTCTCATAGGATGGTTGCCGAGTTGTGTGGAGTGATAAGTAGCAAGAACTTAGCTGTTTTCAGTTTATCTTACATGCATATACAGAACAATAACGGTTAGTACAGAGTAGTACCGAGTAGTACGGTATAGCGCAGAGTACAATAGTTCTTTTCAGTGAGTTTCTTTTAGCAGCTCAGAGAGTAGTTTGGCATCCTTTAAACCCTCTTCAACCTCGCATTCTCGGTGTACCGGGTCTTCCTCAAAGCTTACCTTCCAGGGTTGACAATTAATGTTGATTTACATGGTATATTTTCAGCTTGACATTTTGGCCGCTGTCGGGAGGTACTAAAAGGATTGAGAATGGGTTCAAGCTTACTCAAGTAGATTTGATTTCTGGAAGTATTTCTCTAGAAGTAAAGAGTGCTTTCAAATCCATTAGTGTGCAAATGGTTCATTTCAGCAATGTTAGATTACATTCAGCAACAAAGGGGTTTTCATTTTAGTAGATTTTATTCACAGCAGAGTCTTGATTTCTACAGATTTGATTTGATTCAGCAATTGAGTTCATCAGTATAAGAGGATGTGCATTTGATTTAGTAAAAGCAAATTTCCATTCAGCAAGACTGCATTTCATTTTATTTCAAGCTATTGTGGGTTTCAGCATTATTATCAGTTGATGTGACTTCAAAGTTTTTAGCAAACCCCTACAACAAAAGCATAGATCAAAAAAAAAAAAAAAATTGACCAATGGATTCAAGATTAAAGGAACGAAAGAAGAGATTGTTATGTGAGATCTCGCATCTTGCAGTGAACTTGAAGAGATCTCTGCAGCTCAAGAGTTGGAGGAGGAAACAGTTGATTCGGTGGTTTTGTGTGAACACCTTTGCCAGCCAGCAGAAAACAATGAGCAATTAGAAACCCCAACAGCAACAGAACATGGTATGCACCATCCCAGTTGAACATTGGTTCAACTACAGTCTTCATATGCTCTTCTTCTTCAGTAAATCTTGGAAATCAAGTGACCGCAGCTACTACTCAAAGATGCCTCTGGAAAGTAATTATGCATCTATATCTTCATCAAAGGGCATGAATTCATTATTGATTCTACTAAGACAATGGCTACATTGGTTATTTGCCCACACTAAAGAAAGAGACATTTCTTTAAGTGTAGGATAGTGAATAAAAGATAGAACCTTTGAATAGTTTATGTTTTCTGCAAATAAAAAAGGACATCAACAACATTTATTCCCATAGGTAGGCTTGCACAAAAAGGAAGGATTCGGATGAAGACATTGCAGTTTTGGTACTCATGGACGCTTGCATTAGTTGCGCTCTGAAGAACAAATATTCTCTGTTTTCTTTAAACATCCAGCACAGAGGACAGTTCATCAGACTCATAACAGCATGAGTTTTGAAGCAAGACAAGAACATAGTTTGTGTTCTGCTACATGCCTCTATTCACAATACTTACAGCAGAACCCGACAACATACAACTCCAGCTCAACTGCTCCAAAGGTAACAAGACTTAGGCATGAATTTTCCTTTGAATTTATTTATATCATTAAATTAAGGAAATTTTATTATGACTTATACTTATACTACCTGCTAAATCCATATCCTTCCACCTTCAAAGCATCATCATCCAATCATATCCATTTTCCTTCCAATTTCCTTTCCCTCTGTTTGCCATTATCATCTCATACTTGCCCCTATATCTCATAAGTTCCTTATCCTCTATTTTCCATCTAAACTACCGCACTAATGAGAGAAGAGGGATGGCATGAGCCAAATTACAATGCCTTCAACAACTGGTTAATGATGTTCTTGTCCGCACAGAGTGTCAGGATGGATTCAAAGCATTTTCTAGATGCAAAGAGGAAAATAACAGCTGAACTTAAAAAATAGCCTTGAGGAATACATCTATTCTATTAAAGAGAAGTTGGACTCATCTGAGGACATTGAGAAAGTCTCAACTCAAGAACAATGTAACTCCTTCAAAGACAAACTTGATGAGGCAACTCAAACTTTTAAAGGACATTGTTTTATGCTGCATGTTGAATCCCATGTTGATGGTTAGGATGATCTCGGTCAATCATATGAAGATGCTGATAAAAAAAAAGTTGCAGAGGGCTCACAAAACATAATATGTATGTCCTCTCCATACAACCAATCCAATATTGCTTTTGAGAAGAGGTCAATTCACATAAGTGTGAGCTCTTTGGATCAGGTGGGAGATTTGCCAATGAATGTGTCTCCTGCTTATTCAGAGTATGCCTCTACTAAGAAGAAAGAGATTAGCGAAAAACATCAGAAAGAAGCCATTACTGGTGATGGCACAAGATATAAACAGTTTCTTTGGATACTGATACAGCTTCTTTTGTACTGGATAAGATAGTTGATTCTTCCATTTGTCTAAATCATCGAAGGTTGCAAAATTACTGCAGTGATGAAACTAAAAAGAAGAACCAGAGTCATATTTGCAACATGGATAGAATGGTTTTGTTAGCAGAGCAAACAGTAGTTGATGATGTCGTGCAAAATGATAGGGTTTATAGTGGAGATGCAAAATTAAAGAAATGTCCAATCAAGAATCCTACAGCTGAGATGCAAAATTAAAGAAATGGCCAGTCAAGAATCAATCTGCCTAAGTGAAATAATGTTTGCATTAATGACAATGGCAATATTGATTGGACTACTAATGAGATAATGAGAATGCACTTTTATGCTGAGTCATTCTTAGTGTTCTATTTGTAAGAATCCAAACCATCCCTTCTCACATCCATGGTCTGTTGGTGACAACCTCAAATACATGGTAGAGAAGAGGTTTGTTTGTCCTTGTCTTTGTTCTGCACTTGTTTCAATAACCGGGAATTAGGCTTGGCCTTACCAGTTTAATAAAACGTGACCATCCTTTCATGTTTGTTGGAGAACAATGACTAGAGAGATTTTGCACATGTATAGTTGGGATCTATCCTTCAATAGGTTCTTGAGAACAGCATTGAAACATGAAAGACCAAGCTTTGACACAGAGGAACATAAACACGCTAGCTTGAAAAGGTGCTCGGTGATATGGGAAATGAAGAAAAGTGGCCTCTCACTAGATAAATACTTTTATAACTATTGGATGAAAAGTTATGCAATTTTGTTAGACATGGATAAAGTGGAAGAGGTGTTGAATGAAATAGAGAGTGATGATAAGGTTGATTGGAACATTTACAAAGACTCTAGCAAATATTTATATCGTAATAAAGTCTTTGACAGTTTAATCAGATGAAACAATTGGAGAATAAAATGGAATAGATGGAGGCTAAGATGGATCGGAAGGATCGACTTTCTTATGATCATTTAATTAGTTTTCATGCTAGTTGAGGGAATAGAGCAGAAGTAAACAGGATTTGGAAATATTTTGAATTGGCATTTCCTAAAATGACAAACATAAGCTATTATTGCTTGCTTTATTCATTAGTAAGGATTGGTGACATTGAGGGAGCCGAGGATTTTCTCTTAAGAAATGGGATCTCAGGAAAATATTTAATGATATCGAGTACCCATGTCCTCCTTCTGTTATATAAAAAGGGTGGTCGCAAAAAGAAGAATTGCTTTCTGACTGTGGGTCAAACCAACCGCCAATACTTGGGAAATCCTTGCAGAGGGTTATATGCAGAATGAACAATTTGACAAGGCTATGGAGGAAATGATAAAATCTCTGACAACTCGACAAAATACTTCATGGCAGCCAAGTCTGACAATGTGCTAGCCATTTTAAAAAACATTTTGAGAAGCAAGGTGATGTTAAAAGTGCAAAGGCAATTCGGCAAGTGAGCTAGTAAAGGAGGGCTTGGTAGAAGCTAGAGTCATTCCAAATGGAAGTAACTTCAGAGACACGATTCCATGTCTAATTTATGCACCCCTTATTTCACTCTCTCACCTTATAAACGTATTTATATTTTCACTCATACAAATACCCAGCCAGTCTAGTAACGTATGGTCATCCCTTAATTTCCTTTTATTTTAATGATTAAATACAATTTTTAGAAGGTTCATGACTTATTTTATTAGAAATCCAGCCTTCTTTGATTTCAGGTGGACACACTGAATGCATGAGGACTCTCCATAATTTAGAATTTTCTAGCTCACTCAGACAGAGTCCCATCTCATCTCACTCGAACCATAAGATGACTCATACAATCTTCATCTCAGATTTGATACATTTTATTGCAGATTATTGGCTTCTTTAATGATTGGGTTGCTAAGGTTTTTATGCTCATGAAGTCTTCTCTTATGGATTCTTGCAAAACCTCACTCATTGTTGTGGAATTCTCTTGATATCATTGCAGCACTATTACAAGAAATGCATCCATTTTTCCATCACTACTACCTTCAGACATCAGGCACTCCCATCTGTGTGTACAAGCTACTAAACCGAGGTGTTCCAAATCTTACTACCGGTATCACTCAGTATAACAATGGAATGAAAGATAATGATGAAGGATTTGTGCATTGGTTAAGCTTATTTGTTTCCGGGTTCCTCGACGCGGGCCATCAAAGAGTTTATGCCTAGCCCATTCTCATATTTTTCTCTTTAATATAATGTTGATACTAAATAGAGCTTACCGGTATCAAGACTAAAATGCACCGTACCATCTAATCGAAGATATCAACGGTCGCTAAATTTGCCCAAATTTAAGTTTCAAAGGTTTGATATGGAAATTGGATAGGTTGACAACATATGCTCAGAGTGTAGGGTTTCTTCTCAGCAGTTCCTATTAATAAATATGGACAGTTCTTGGGACTTTTAACATCCTATTATTGTGTCAGTGTTAAAGAGGTGAATTCGCTTGCATGAGGACACGCAAAAGGCTGAGCATGGGGATGTTGGGCTCCAGATTTATAACATTTTCTTGTCGATCTTGAAGACATTGTCTACCCTCCTGAAGACTTTTGTTAAGAAAATGGAATTCTTTCTCAGGTTATTCATGTTCTGTTACACATATATATGTTCCATTATATACATAAACCATGAAGTGCTTCCAAATCCACAAATGAGTGAAGAATTCAACTATAAATGAAACAACAATCCTCTTCTGCGGAGAATAGCCTAACTTTTGAAGTTGTTTGAAAAAAGACATGGGGTTATTGCTACCCCCGGTGGTGCTAGTGGAGGACTAGTGTATGTTTGTGTTTTATTTGGGAATAATATTGCCGAAAGCATTATTCAAGATGTGCAAATGGTTAAAGTCATCATTTACTACGGGTTATTGGGCAATATGCAAAAATGCCAAGATAAGCTAAAAAAGAGTGCTCATAGCTGGCAAAAACCAATATCTCGACATCAAATTATTTAAATTCGTGCATAACACTGGGAAACCATTTTATAACTTCTAGGACGCAAATCCATGACTGCCAGAGGTCAGAAACGCTATGTAACATTGCCGTGAGAGATGGAAACTATGTAACATTGCCAGAGATATAAAATGTGGTGTAACATTGCCATAGAGAGCTGAAACGTTATTTTAAATTGCCAGAGATCTGAAACGTGGTGTAACATTGCATGAGAGAGCTGGAAACGTTATGTTACACCACGTTTCAGATTTTTGGCAATGTTACATAACGTTTTGTAAAGAGATGCCACGCATTTCCAGGGATCGGGAACGTTATGTAAAGAGATGCCTTGCATTGCCAGAGGGTTGGAAACGTGAGATGAGAGCTTCTAAGTTGGAGAAATGGGGGAATAGAAATATCATAGATCAGATAGAGGAATGGAGGTCTCCGCGTTGTATTGTTCTTTATTTTCAATGAGATAGTTAAGAGTTGTTCCACTAACACGATTTATGTTATTGCCACTTTGTTGTAGGGTTTTCATTAGCACGATTTCCTTTATTGCCAGTTGTTGTTTGTTATATCCGATATGCATTGAGTGAGCTGGCCCAGGATGAGAAGGTGGCCCCTTCGCTGGAAACATAGCTGATGCATTGTGTTTACAGGAGATTTCATATTTGATTTCATCTTTCAGTAGTTTGCTCTGTTTGATAGAAGTAGCATTTCATTTCATTACAACCAAGGGTTTACCATTATCTTTCCACCTGATTTCATTTCTTCAGCTTTCACATTTAGACTGCCTAACATTCATGAACTAGTCTGATATCTCATGATATAAAGAAGTTTCATTTGATTACAATAGTAAGTTTCATAGGATGGTTGCTGAGTTGTAGTGGGAGGGATAAGTAGCAAGAACTTAGCTATTTTCAGTAGATCTCTTACATGCATACATGCACGCATTCCTGCTAGTACCGAGTAGTAGTACCGAGTAGTACAGAGCAAAGTAGGATACAATAGAGGCTTTTCTCAAGTAAGGTTCTTTTAGCAGTTTAGAGAGTAGCTTGGCATCCTTTTAAACCCCCCTTCAACCCTGCATTTCCCTGTCGGTTCCTCTAAGTCTACCTCGGTTGACACCAAATGTTGATTTACATGGCATATCTCAGAGTCTCAATATTTTTGGCCAAGGTCGGGGAGGTATTAAAAAGGATTGGAGAATGGGTTCCGAAGCTTTGCCAAGGCGATTTGATTTCTGCAAGTATTTCTCTAGAAGTAAAGAGTGCTTTCAAATTCATTAGTGTGCAAATGGTTCATTTCAACAGTGTTAGATTACATTCAACAACAAAGGGGTTTTCATTTTAGTAGATTTTATTCAACAACAACAGTCTTGACTTCGCAAGATTTGATTTGATTCACAGTTGAGTTCATCAGGATAAAAGGATGTGCATTTGATTTAGTAAAAGAAAATTTCCATTCAACAAGAGGGCATTTCATTTTATTTCAAGCCATTGTGGGTTTCAAGATTATTATCACTTGATGTGACTTTCAAAGTTTTAGCAAACCCCCCACAAACAAAAAGAAAAAATAAAAAAAAAATTGACTAATGGATTCAAGATTGAAGGAACTGAAGAAGAGATTGTTGCAGGAGCTTTCGCGCATCTTGCAGGAACTTGAAGAGATCTCTGTATCTCAAGAGATGGAGGAGGAAAAAGTTGATTATGTGGTTCTGTGTGAACACCTTTGCCAGCATGCAGAAAACAATGAGCAATTAGGAACTCCAAAGAAGAATGTAACATGGTATGCATCATCATATTGAACATTGGTTTCAATCTGTTCTACAACCTTCTGATGCTCTTCTTCTTCAGCAAATCTTGGAAATCGAGCGACCGGTGTTGCTTTGCTCAGCATGCCTTGGTAATTATGCATCTATATCTTCTATCAAAGGCATGAATTCATTATTGACTCGCTAAGATGGTGGTTACATTGGTTATTTGCCTACACTTAAAGAATGTCTCTTTTTCTTTAGGTTGGTAGGTAGGATAGTGAATAAATTATAGCACCTTTTGAATAGTTTATGTTTTCTAAATAAAAAGGACATCACCAACATTTATTCACATAGGTAGGCCTTCACAAAAATGAAGTATTCGGATGAAGACTTTGCATTGGTACCATGGATTAGCCAGATTAGTTGGCACCAAGAACAGCCTTCATGCCTTTGTTTTCTATAAGTAAACATCCAAAGACAAAGAGAATGTTCCAGAATCAGACTCATAAGAGCATAAGCTTTAAAGAAAGACAAGAACATAATTTGTGTTATGCTACAGGCCTCTCATTCTTTCACAATACTTACATTATACAACAAAACCTGACAACATACAGCTAAGCTCAATCTGGTTCTGAAAGGTAACAATACTCTAAGGTATGAATTCTTTGAATTTATTTATATCATTAAATTTAAGGAAATTTTATTATGACTTATACTTATACTACTTGCTAAATCCATATCCTTCCAATCTTCAAAGCATCATCATCCAAATATATCCATTTTCCTTTCCTCCTCATTATCATCTCATACTTGCTCCTATATCTCATAAGTCTCATATCCTTTGTTTTCCATATAAACCACAGTCTCAGGCCAATGAGGAGAAGAGGGATGGAATGAGCCAAATTACAATGCTCAACCACTAGTTAATGATGTACTTGTCCCCACAGAGTGTCAGGGTAGATTCAAAGCATTTTCTAAGATGCAGAGAGGAAAAGAACAACTGAACTTAAAAATAGCCTTGAGGAATACATCTATTATACTAAAGAGAAGTTGGACTCATCTGAGGACATTAAGAAAGTCTCAACTCAAGAACAACGTAACTCCTTCAAAGACAAACTTGATGAGGCAACTCAAACTTTTAAAGGACATTGTTTTATGCTGCATGTTGAATCCCATGTTGATGGTCGATGATCTGGTCAATCATATGAAGATGTCGGTAAAAGAATAGAGGGCTCACAAACAGACATGTATGTCCTCCATACAACCAATCCGCAAGATTGCTTTTGAGAAGAGGTCAATTCACATAAGTGTGAGCTCTTTGGATTAGGAGGGAGATTTTCCAATGAATGTGTCTCCTGCTTATTCAGAGTATGCCTCTACTAAGAAGAAAGACATTGGCAAAAAACATCAGGAAGAAGCCATTACTGGTGATGGCATAAGATATAAAACAGTTTCTTTGGGTACTGATACAACTTCTTTGGTACTAGATAAGATAGTTGATTCTTCCATTTGTCTAAATCATCGGAGGCTGCAAAATTACTGCAGTGATGAAACTGAAAGAAGAACCAGAGTCATATTTGCAATAGGGATAGAATGGTTTTGTTAGTAGAGAAATCAGTAGTTGATGATGCTGTGCAAAATGATAGGGTTTACAATGGAGATGCAAAATTAAAGAAAAGTCCAACAAGAATCTTACAGCTGAGATGCAAAATTAAAGAAATGGCCAGTCAAGAATCAATCTGCCCAAGTGAAATAATTTTCAAGCACTAATGACAATGGCAATATTGATCGGACTACTAATGAGATAATGAGAATGCACTTGTGTGCTGAGTCATTCTTAGTGTGTTGTTTGTAAGCATCCAAACCATCCCTTCTCACATTCATGGTCTGCTGGTGACAACCTCAAATACATGGTAGAGAAGAGGTTTGTTTGTCCTTTCCTTGCTCGGGTGCACTTGTTTCACAACTGTGGAAATTAGCTTTGGCCTTACCAAGATGACAACAGGACCACCCTTTCATGTTTGTTGGAGAACAATGACTAGAGAGATTTTGCACATGTACAATTGGGATTTATCCTTCAATAGGTTCTTGAGAACAGAGCATTGCAAACATGAAAATACTCAAAATTTGACACAGAGAAACATAAACACGCAGCAGTTTGAAAGGTGCCTTCGGTGATATGGAAATGAAGAAAAATGGCCTCACTAGATAAATACTCTTATAACTATTGGATGAAAAGTTATGCGGCTTTGTCAGACATGGATAAAGTGGAAGAGGTGTTGAATGAAATAGAGAGTGATGATAATGTTGATTGGAACATTTACAACACTCTAACAAATATTTATATCAAGGCCAAAGTTCTTGACAAAGCAGAATCTGTGTTGAAACAAATGGAGAATAAAAATGGAAGAGATGGAGGCTAAGATGGCTCGAAAGGATCGACTTGCTTATGATCATTTAATTAGTTTTCATGCTAGTCGAGGAATAGAGCGTAGCATAAAAGGATTTGGAAAATCTTTGAATTGGCATTTCCCAAATGACAAAACGGGGTTATTATTGCTTGCTTTATTCATTAGTAAGGATCGGTGACATTGAGGGAGCTGAGGATTTTATTAAGAAATGGGAATCTATGAAAATATTTAATGAATCAAAATTCCATGTCCTCCCTTCTTGGTTATATAAAAAAGGTGGCTGCAAAAGGTAATTGCTTGACCGTAGGGTCAAACCAACCGCCAATACTTGGGAAATCCTTGCAGAGGGTTATATGCAGAATGAACAATTTGACAAGGCTATGGAGGCAATGATGAAATCTCTGTCAACTCGACAAAATACTTCATGGCAACCAAAGTCTGACAATGTGCTAGCCATTTTAAAAACATGTTGAGAAGCAAGGTGATGTTAAAAGTGCAAAGGCAATTCGGCAAGTGAGCTAGTAAAGGAGGGCTTGGTAGAAGTTAGAGTCATTCCAAATGGAAGTAACTTCAGAGACATGATTCCATGTCTAATTTCTGCACCCCTTATTTCGTTCTCTTACCTTATAAACGCATCTATCTTTTCACTCATACAAATACCCAACAAGTCTAGTAACGCATGGTCATCTCTTAATTTCCTTTCATTTTAATGATTAAATACACCTTTAAAGGTTCATGACTTATTGTATCGGAAATGCAGCCTTCCTTGATTTCACGTGGACATATATGCATGAGGACTTCCATAATTCAATGTTCTAGCTCACTGCATGAAGTCTCATCTCATCTCACTTGAACCATATGATGACTCATACAATCTTCATCTCTCGATTTGATACATTTTATTGCAGATTCTTGGCTTTTCTTTCATGATTGGGATGCTAAGGTTTTTCATGCTCATAAAGTCTTCTTCTTATGGATTCTCGCAAAACCTCACTCATTGCTGTTGCATTCTCTTGATATCATTGCAAAACTATTACAAGAAAATGCATCCATTTTACTATCACTACCACCTTCAGACATCAGGCACTCCCAACCATGTGTACAAGCTACTAAACCGAGGTGTTCCAAATCTTACTACTGGTATCACTCAATATAACAATGGAATGGCAGATAATGATGAAGGATTTGTGCATCGGTTAAGCTATTTGTTTTCCTAAGTTCTGGACGTAATATCAAGAGTTTAAGCCAAACGCCATTCCCGGTATATATTTAGTTCCCTTTAATATAATGTTGATACTAAACAGAGCTTACCAGCACCAGCATTCGTGCACCACCAAGCATCTAATTAAGATATCAACGAAGCTGCTAAATTTTCCCTGCTCTTAGAAGGTTTGAAAGGTGTGATATGGAAATTGGATAAGTTGACAACATATGCTCAGAGTGTAGGGTTTCTTCTCAGCAGTTCCTATTAATCAAGATGGAAAGTTCCCTGATCATAATATCCTCTTACTGTGACAGTGTTAAAGAGGTGAATTCGCTTGCATGAGGACATGCAATACATGGGGGATGTTAGTCTCTCCGGATTTATAACATTTTATTGTTGGTTCTTGAAGACATTGTTCACTCTTCAAGACTTTGTTAAGCAAATGGCATTATTTATGTGCTATTCATATTCTGCTACACATATATGTTCCATTATAGGGCACAGAACCATGAAGTGCTTCCAAAGCCACAAATGAGCAAAGAATTAAACTATAAATGCAACAATAATCCTCTTCTCCAGAGAATAGCTGAACTTTGCAAGAATGAAGGGTGTTGGCTTATAGAGGATAATACTTATGATTATTTTATGATGGGATGGAAAATTGGATAGATAACATATCCTTCTGAAGTCAAGGGCCTTGGAGCGCAACTGTTCAATCAAGGACAACTGGGCAAAGTTACCAAGTGGTGCCGTTGAAGTTGTTTGCAAAAGACATGGGGTTATTGTTAACCCCGGTGGTGCTAGTGGAGGAACGGTACAGGTTTTATTTGGGAATGCTTTCCGCAATATTATTCAAGATGTGCAAATGGTTAAAGTCATCATTTACTTCAGTTTCTGGGGTTATTGGGCAATATGCAAAATGCCAAGATAAGCTAAACAGAGTGCTCATTGCTGGCAAAACCCAATAGCTGGCATCAAAGTATTTAAATTCGTGCATAACACAGGGAAACCGTTTTATAACTTCTAGGGCGCAAAGCCACGAATGCCAGAGGTCAGAAACGTTATGTAACATTGCCAGAGAGAGCTGGAAACGTTATGTAACATTGCCAGAGATCTAAAACGTGGTGTAACATTGCCAGAGAGAGCTGGAAATGTATGTAACATTTCCAGAGATCTGGAATGTTTTGTAAAAGATGCCATGCGTTTCCAGAGATCTGAAAACGTGTCTCATTCCCCGGTGGTACTCCTGAAACCGTTTTTGTAACTCCTTATTCACCTACGGCAAAGCCACGCATTGGGAGAGTGGGAACGTTATGTAAAGGTATGCCATGCATTGCCAGAGGGTTGGAAAACATGAGATGAGAGATTCTATGTTGGAGAAATGGGGGAATAGACATAGCATAGATCAGATAGAGGAATGGAGGTCTCCAAGTGTTGTATTGTTCTTATTTTCAATGAGATAGTTAAGAGTTGTTCCATTAACACAATTTATGTCATTGCCCCTTTGCTGTAGGGTTTTCATTAGCACGATATCCTTTATTGCCAGTTGTTGTTATTTATATCCGATATGCATTGAGTGAGCCAGTCTGTGGACAGAGAAGGCAGGCCCCCCTTCACTGGAAACATAGCTGATACATTGTGTTTACAGTAGATTTCATATTTGATTTCATCTTTCAGCAGTTTGCTCAGTGGTTTGATAGAATTAGTATTTCATTTCATTACAACCAAGGTTTTAGCATTATCTTTCTAGCCAGTGATTTCATTTCTTCAGTTTTCACATTTAGACTGCTCAACATTCAGGAACTAGTCTGATATCTCATGAGATAAAGAAGTTTCATTTGATTACAATAGGAAGTTTCATAGGATGGTTGCTA
>SNQJ01S0036000.1:23978-43510 GCA_010110895.2 Picea sitchensis | reverse complement strand
ATACAGAACAGTACCGGTTAGTACAGAGTAGTACCGAGTAGTACAGAGCAAAGTAGAGTACAGTAGCTTCTTTCTGCAAGGTTCTTTTAGTAGTTCAGAGAGTAGCTTGGCATCCTTTAAACCCCCTCTTCAGCCCTGCATTTCCTGTGTTGGTTCCTCTAAGTCTACCTTCCCGGGTTGACAATTAAATGTTGATTTACATGGTATATCTGCAGCTCGACAATCTGCATCGTCCATACATTTCTGAGAATGATTAATTTTGGAAGGCCATCCCTAACAATGAAAGCAATTGTGTTAACATTCAAATTGAACCTCTCAAGCTTGAGGAGATTATATCTATAGAAAATAATAAAATTTGTGAAGGCTTGACTCCTCTTGAGGGTTCATTTTCATTGAGTGTTGTAGCAAACAAAGAAAAATAGGAAGAAGAGGCGTTACAGCTAAAGGTGATTGAAGCCATCTCCATGAAAATTACGACACCTGGATCTTCAACGAACGTCAAAATATATATCCAGGGTTCTGATAAAGAAGAGATGAGGTCTGTTGAGTTACTTGGTGGATTTCAAAAGATTTTTTCTTGGTTTAATGTGGATCTTCATGGTTTTGATCTAAGTCTTATTCAACATATCATGAAACCATCTAGGTAAAAAAAAGACTTGTTAACTCTGCACTGAAAGCAACCTTTCATAGGGAGTCAAGGAATTTTTCAAGGACTGAAATGTTTTTTTAGTCCACCCTATATTGGTTTCCAAATGGGAACCTGCTTCGAAGACCATTGATAACATTAGAACCTGCATTAGTCTTATAACTTTCGCAAGCAATAATGAGAAATCCTTTCCCCCCTCTCAGCATGAAAATATTTCTGCAACAGGTTGTGGAGTTACACTTGGAGCCCTTACTTGACAGCTTGTTTGGTTACAATAAAACCAAGGTAAAAGGGGAAAATATTCACAAAACCACTTTTATTACAAATTGCAATACTATGTCTTACAATTGTGTGCCTTCTGGCATATTTGATACCAGTATCGCCTTAAGAAGGCCTATACACACAACTTTCGATGAATTGGCCAGTCTCCATGTTTATCTTGATGATTTAATAGTATGTGTCAAAAGGATGATAGTTGCGTCAAAGTGTCAAGTGTTGGGTCATTTCCAGATTACTTTTTTCTTGGACATCAACTCAAAAATTTTAAAGGAATTACGGAGACAATGGTTTTCTCACAGCACTAACAGTCCTTGCTTGAAGTATTGCGAGGGACCAATGTGAAAAGTTTTTTTGCTGATTGGATATTTCTGTATACTAGTAGCTTAGTTTTGTTTTCAATTTTTTGTGCTTCCTTTTTATGCCTTGTGACGCTTTGATTTCTGATTTCTAAGTTGAGTTTTTTTTTGCTGTGTTTTATTTATGTCTTTTACTACTGATGTTTTGATTTCTGCATTGTTACTTCTGTTGTGATTTTATCTTTATTATCTTTTGGTATTTGGTCAGGTTATATTGTTGGATCAATTATGCCACAATGACACTCCTGCAAAGCATTGTTAGTCAATAAAAATCAATCTTGCACATCTGCTATGATCTCTCCGCTGAAGGGCCCTTGAATTTGTTACATATTTCCGCTGCTATCTTACAAGGAATTGGTTGTTTCTCTCTTATTCTTCCCATTTCTTCATCCATCAACATCTTAAGAGAAAATCTATAAGTCTTCCTCTTTCAATTTAAGAGCATATTACATTCAAATGATTATGCATATAGTGGTAATACCCCTCATAATTAACACTTTTCATGAGTTATTCCTAAATTCTCGGTCATTTTTCCATTAAATCCGCTCACTTCCCCCTATTGCATAATCATTCGCATTACATATTCTTGATATTATTGTTCTTGGTCTGTGAATCCACGAGTTCTAAGTTCCAATCTGTAGAAAACAAATTTCCCTGTGGAGTCACTAGGTTGTTGACGATTGAAAACGTCAACGTAATTTCTCCCTCAAAGTGTTGCTAAAGCCTATTATTATATAAGACTAAATAATGCTAGTAGGTGGGACCCTCTTGAACTTTTGAAGATCAGGTCTGTTCATTTTCAATGTTATGAGGATGTGCTACAAGGGTTTACATGGTTGATGAGAATATGGTTGTCATTAGTTAAGATTTTAGATGTTGTTCCTTCATGATACTATAACTTGCTATTCATTTATGGAATTTGTTCTTCTCGCACCTACACAACAAAATGTTAGTGGAAATTGCAGAAAGGCATTTTGAGGAAAAGCAAAATACTATATCTAATGCAAAAGATACCTAGCTCTGTGATACTATATGCATGAAAATACTTGTTGATAGTGGTTAAGTCCTAACTAACAAGAAAATGGCTATGAAATATTGTTAAGTTACATTTTTATATGCATATGGTGGAAATTTTGGTGGCACATTTGGCAAGGTGATAATGCATTGGTGATGCATTGGTTAATGGATTTGGTAGCCGATACACATATGGTAGAAATTTTGGTGGCGCAAGGAAGTTGATGGCTTTGCAATTTATATAGTCTATGCACTTGTTGATGTTGATCACACTATTGGTAATGATTATATACATTATCTCTTAGATTGTACAGTGGTCAAAGTGATTTATTTGAGTTATATTGGGAATATGAATATGGGTGGTGCATTTGGCAAAGCAATAATATGAATGGTTGAATTGTTATATGGAACTTGGATTATACTATGGTTTAAATCGTTGATATTCTCGATGCATGGGTTGAGTAATGGTGTTAATGGAGGGATCATTGGCATGTACTGTGGAGTAAATGAGATAATGGTGGAGGCGATGTGCATTTACTGCACATCACCTTTACCCTTTCCATTGGCCACCACCCTAGTAGACTATTGTTTGATCTTGTTGTTTTGTTCATGCTCCGGATTTTTAGCAGGGTGAAACTGCTTGACCACCTCTCGTCTTAAGGATTTCGATTAACAAGTATGTCTCTTTTGTCCATTCTTGACTTCACTCTGGTTATGAAATGGTTTTGGTTCAGTTGTGTGGATTTGTGTTTGTCCTGAGTGATACAATTGTGTGGAATTTTGGTTTTGAATGGAAAATGGATGGTTCTGTTGTAATATTTTTAAGTTCATCAAAGTTGTTGGTCTTCATAGGTGATATTTCTTGGTCACCACTGCATTTTGGTTGAAGGTTTTTGTTTAAATCATGGCTGAATGGTTGTATTCACGATTCTTGGGTTTAACTAGAGCCTCGTTCTCCTGTTTTGGCTTTGTCAAGGAACTGTCTCCATTCACAAGCGTCATAGATTTCCTTGTGCATATACATATGACCTCGAAGTTTCACTGTAGATAGTTATGTTCCTCCTGTGAAGGCTACCGTGCAAACCCTTAACCCTCTAGACTAGAGTTGCATATGTGTACTGTCAAATCTTCCAAGTGCTTACCGGTTATTATGGTCTATTTCTTTGAATGCGGGCTCACCCGTTGGTCATATAACAGTCATGTTGGTATGGTTTCATCACTGTCCCTGTGGAAATAGCATGAACTTTACATTGCCAATTTGTGCTCCTAAAAGTTCACAGTCACCCGCCTGATGTCAAAAAACTCAGTTGTGTTTAATAGAAAGGTCTCTTCCCATTTTGATTGGATGCGTGGGTATACAACGCTACCATGGCTTGTTCCATTGATTTATATTTTCTACCACAGTGGAAAATTGTTGGTTGGTGTACAATCATTGATTTTTCACATATGGTGATTTGGTTGATGGATGATATTGGTCATGAATGCTTAGGGTTGCTCACACAGGTCGCGTTAAGTATATGGTATTTTTCAAATGGGACACGGGATATGATAACTATGGTTTCTCTGGGGCCAAATGTTAATTGAACTAGATAACTATAGAAGGCATACTGTTGTTAGTGGGAAATTCCGTAACGGACTAGCAAATAGGGTTATATTTTGCATGCAGATATGACCAAAATAAACCTATTTTCTACCTTTATCCCCAGACTTAAACCCCATTTCTCTTTAGCAAATACATGGTTAGACCAACATACCTTGTTCCAGGCATTCAATGTCAATCCTTCCTACCACTTAATCACTTGTTAGCAGTTCTCCTCCCAACGTTGACCTGCATACAAAACAAGCAACAAACTACACATGAATTTTACCTATAGACTAATGGGTTAGAGATACAAACATGTATTTAAAAAACTATGAAGAATTCATAAAGTGGGCCGGGAAAATAATTTATTTATTACTTTGAATGAATCGACTTACAATGTCAAGACCGGCCACCGCTCCGCGAAATTGATCCTAGGCTCCTCTTCAAATGTCCTCCAACTTCTTTGTTTTGTATTGCTCCTTGCACACTAATGGCTAAAGGGTTGGGATAATGGGAATGTGAAATTGAGTAGAGATTCTTTACTATCATTCTCCTCTTCCAAATGGGATCCCTACCCCTTCTTTTATAGCATAGAAGGAGCTAGGTATTTGGTCAAACCCTTGGCCATGCATGGCTGGGAGTTTCAGTTAACTCACCCAAAGCTATATGTTCCGTCGAAAACTTTCCTTTTTTCATGATTTTGTAGGTACACACGACATGTTTTAGGTCAGATAGCATGTACACACGTGAAATAATGGAGTAGGGCGCGTGGGCCCTTATAAAAGAGGTTTTTAAGAAGAGTTGTTCAACAGTGTTTTGGCAAAGAAGGAATCTGAGATGGCCTGATGCCAGGTAAGCATGTATGGTGCATATTAGGGTTATAATAGATGCCCTCTAATGTGTGAGGTCAGAAGAGAATCTGATGGCCGAAATACATTACCAATCTTTACTGATGCGACGAACAATTGAGACCAAGGATCAGGAACCGGAAGGCGTCGTTTGCAAAATAAAAAAATGTCTCACCGGACCGGGCATACCGATGCTCGGGATAAAATAGAATCATGGCTACCAATAAAATACACTGTAGATCCATGTCATATAACTATATAAAGAGTATCCTCGAACAATACACAGCGGAGCTACATCTCGAAATCAAAAAAATATACAAATAGAGTATCCATCTTCTAGAAGTTGATACGGCCTGATGGCTGGAGATGAGGTCTTTAGAGCTAGAAAAACAACTTCAAAATTTTCAAAACTTAGGTAGGAGTGTAATATGAGTGTACAACTACACTACCCAGAGGTCTTCGACGGCTCATCGGTCATGGACTTGATGATCAGACTGAAGGCTTCATTGATTTCGAACAAGGACTTGATTGGACATTCAGGATGGTCGGGCATGAGGGCAAGAGACAAACTGCAGAGGGGTCGACTCAGGCTTGGTGACAAACTTCCCTTGGAAAACAGCATGACAAATGATGAGACTCAGGCAACAAGGCATTAACATAAGTTTACGAGGCAGGAGGCAATGCAAACTCTCCATATGTTTGGAGGAATAACCAAACAGAGGAGGACACAGCTCTATGTAGCGAGAACAACTTCCTAAGGTCATATTAAATACAAGGGTTTGATGAACAAACAAATAGATGTGCTTTATCTAAGGGTGACTCATTATGCTGCCAATAAAGAAAATACTTTTCCCTTCCTCTTTTTGGGGTATATTTGATTTTTTTTTGTCTTTTTTCAATAATGTAGGAAAAAGAATAAAAGAATGTTACATTACATAGGAGGAACGAGTGTTGCAAACATACAAGTTCAAGGCACAAGGATAAGACTGGTTTTCAGAGTAAGGACACTCGAGAAAAATCCTCCAAGGGCCAAAGGTGTCAAGACGCATAGGCAAAGTGATACAGGGCTTGTGTATAAGGCATGCTTCAGATGGTTTAGTTGAGAGCAACATGGAGCCACCATTAGGCCAAAGACACGAGTATGCAAATGCAATTAACAAAACACACAATGGTAATGTATTTTGATGTAAGTTTAACGAACCCAGAGAAGGTAAGCTCGACAATTTTTCATATTTAGAGAGTCTGAAAAAACATAAAAGGAGACTCCATTAGGGTACCTTTTTCGAAGGTAGTCTAGTCGGTTCACAAAAGGGGTAAACTAGCACTGACAAGATGTCTATTCAAAACCATTTTAACAAGTGTTATAAAGACAAGATCACTCAGCCATTTTTTCATTTTTAAGGATTCTGAAAAAAGCTTAACTATGGACTCCGTCGGGAATGTTCTCCTAGAGCATTTTAATGAGTGTGAAAGAATAAGGTCACTCGATGATATTTTCAATTTTAGGGAGTCTGAAAAGAGCTTAACTATGGACTCTGTGGGGGCTCCTTTTTCATAAATTTAGTTGCTCAGGCCTGAAAAAGGGGTAAAATTATACCTGAGGGAACTCTTATAGAGAACGGAAGTTCCTTAGAGTATACATTTGTTCGTATAGTTGACCGTCCAGACCGAAAATGGGTAAACTACCACCGGACAGACGTGACTTCAAATTTTAGTTTAACAAGCGTGAAAGGTCACAAGATCGATCGACAATCTTTTCATGTTTAGAGGGTCTGAAAAGCACTTAAAAGAAGACCCGTAGAGGTTACTTTTCTCAGTTAATATGGATGAGATTGAAAAGCATAAATGCAGTCTCACCAGATGTTTCTTTCGGATCTCAAAGCGAGCTTGAAAAACAACAAAGTTAGCTCATGATCGACACTTTGTGGGTCTATGTCGGGTATATCTTCATAAGACCTGGAAAACATGTCGTGGATTTCTTTAAAAAGATCTGTATAGAGTTGAATATCTCCAGGAGATCAGTCAGCTCCGATGAAAACATTCTCCACGACGCCAGGGTTTCGTGAGATATTGATCAGTATGGTTTTAGCGATGGTTTCCATATTACCCTCAACAAAATCTTCATGTGTAGCTAAGAGATTAATAGGAAAAGACTGATCTCCCATCATAATCATGGTGAATTCTCCTACTTTGATTCGGCTTAACTCTGGGAGGAAGTATGATCTGTGATGAAGATCTTCCCAGGGTTTGTTCGGACTAGTCATTGCTTCAATTACTACTTCGTCAGAGGGAAATAACAAGTGTAACGAATCGATGTTGGTGAGAGAACCCTGAGCCTAAATAGGCTCTAGAAGTGGATCTAACTCTTGTGCAAGAGTTGGATCAGTGTGGGCTAAAGCTTGCTGGACTAAAGAGTACGCTACTTCAGTTGTGGACAAGGGCATGGACATGCCTGAGTGCCCTGTCCCATCCATCGTGGTCTATGGGGAAGGAAGTATCCACAGATCCTTGAAGTAAGTCATGCAGAATGAAGAAACTTGAAAAATATCAACCTTATGGTGATTAGATATAAAATTGATATCGCTTTGAGGGGGCGGGTAATCGAAGGTACCCATCAAAGATGGGCACAAACCAACCCCTACGTTGACCATGCTTGGTTGAGGATTATCAATAATTGGGACCATGGATTCCTCCAATAAAGGGTTAGGTCTAGAGAAAGACAGTTGATCGATGGTCACAATCCGGCCCTCATGAGGAAACAACAAGACCCGAAAAAATGTAGAAACCATAGATTGCATGGCATAAGTCCAACTCCTTCCTAACAAGAGGTTATAGTCGAGGGATGCATAGACTAATTCTACCTCAACACACATGGTCTTCCCTCCTAACTCCACGGGGAAAGAAGGAATGATACCATGTGGTCGGAATGAATGACCGTCGAAAGAAGTGAGGAGAGTAGGTGATGGAGACAAAACGAACTGGCCAATGGCCTTCCAACATGCCAATGACATAATTCATGTCGAGGTGCCCTCATCAACCACCATGCGGAATATATTCAGAGTAAAAGTTTTCATGGGATAAGCCACTACTATCTAAAACGCTACGTGGTAAGGCAGACGAGGTTTTAGGTTGGTTGTATCTAGCATGATTGTACCCGTATTACAAGTATCGGTAGATCCTAAAGTGGTTAACAAGGCTTTCCTCTATTAAGGGTAGCTTTGGAGGGACTCCAAAGCGGACATCACATAAGGGGTTTGTGATAAATCTTTCACCACAGAGTAGTTCTGGGCGGCCCTTGCATTTGGGTTATGAGAAGCTTTTTTGAACGTGCCTTTGGGGATGCATGTCATTGTTTCACCCAACTTCTTCTCAATTTGTAGAGGAAGAGATGGGAGTTTGGCTTCTTTTCCCTTCTCAGAAGTGCCTAGTTTACTATAGTCATGCGCTCTAGTCAATATGAAATCATCACCCTTCACCATATATACATTCGCAGATGCGGGGTTGTTCGAAGATGGAGGGTGTCCTTGACTTCCCCCTTCCGTGCTTGTAGAGGCTTGAGTTAGATTTTTCCCATGTTGAAATGGATTGGTTAACATAACAGGTTTTTGTTGTGTCACAAACTTTTGGGCCTCTGCAAGCTGGGGACATAGGTGGGTCGGGTGGTATTCCGCGCATAGGTTGCATGGATACCTCACCTTTCATTTCTCAGTATTTCCCTCTTCGGAATTATTGGTGGGTTTCTTATCCCCCTTAGGCTTATTTCGTTGTTTTTTCTTTGCTTCAGGCTCTTGGGTGGCCTTTGGGTTAGTTGATTGCATTGTGTGTACATCGAACATTTTTCTAGGGGGAGAAGCCAAAGTAGTAGTTTGGTTGGCCATTGTGTGTTGTATAGACAACTATTGAAATTGTTGCGTCAGTTGCTCAGTGGGCTTTGTTTGTGCTGAACCAACAATACCATCAACATGTGGTCCATCTCTTTGTCTGGTTTTATCTAGAATTGAACGTGGTGCATCTAGAAAGATCTTGTATAATAAACCAGTCTGAGAATAGATTAGCTCAAGTTGTTGAGCTCTCATGATGGCGTCTTCTTCAGAAAATACTCCCGACGTCGCGACGTCTTTGGATAACTGTGGAACCAGAGACTTAAGGAACCACTCGAGCAGGAATGCTGGTGGGACTGGTACCTTAATTAAACTCTTTCAACATCTCTATTCTCTGATGTGATCAGAGATATGGTCCTCTTTTGTCTATGAGAAATTGGCCAACAATTATGTACCAACGTCGTATCTCACCGGTAATTGGAAATGGTTTAGGAAAGTCATATCCAATTCGCCGAAGGAAGAGTATCTTGAGCAATCAAGCTCAATGTACCGTTTCACAGCACTCCTAATGAGAGTGCATTGAAACAATCACAACTATACGGAGTCATATTTCAATGAGTTAGATGAGCACCAATGATGGAAGGTAGTCACATGATCTCCTGGATCTTCATTAGGCTTGGCCTCGAACTTTGGGATGTTTGAAGGCAACTTCGTCGGCATAGGAGGCCAACGCAGATCGTGATAGATAGGTTCGTTCAACAACCTTGTCAAGTCTAGAAAATGAAAGGGTGCCAGGAAGGGTAGTTTGGGTTGTTGGTGATAACCGGGGGAAAAGGGGTCGGGAGTTTAATTGGCACCAGGTTGCCAGGAAAAATTCGGCTGTTGGCCTGGGTTTTGGTAGAAACCATGGCCATGGCCAGCATATGGATTGTGCGTGTGAGGACACATCATCGACTGATTTCCAAAATAGGACATATACGATTGGGCATGCATTACATTCGAAGGGATTTGTGAAGGGTTTCCGTATGTCCGTCCCATAAGGATAGGCATAGTACTTTGTCCGGGGTTCCATTGATTGTGGAAATAATACCCTATATTGACATTCTGGATGAGGGAATGGATCCCTGCCAACAATTCCAAGTCCCTGTTGCGGAAGAAGTTCCTGGGTGTGCCCCCTGTGTAGGAATAGTACCCTCCATAGGAATAGATTGTCCGAAACCGGGGTTTCCCCTAGTCGAGAAAGAAACTAACGAGAAGGCATTGTTACCAAATGCACCGAACAAATAAAATGGTGTCGAACCGACCGACATATTCTGCAAAGGTGGTCCTTGAATCCCTGCTTCAAATAAATCATTGTGTGCAGGCGGCCTGACGGATGGCTGGTGCGTGCCACTGAGCGAAGGGGATGAAGAAGGTATATGACCTCCCCCGTAAGGAAAATATTTAAAAGGAGTTGAAATTGCCCCCATGTGGCCTTGTAGAGGAGCCTTGGAGCGCCCTGCCCCCAGACCTAAAGTATGTGAAGTGGAGAAAGAAAGTACAGGACTTATACCTGAACTAGGCATCCCGTATGAGAACGGAGGGCCTGTCGCACTTGGTATGAAAGGGTTTGTGGCCGCTGCCAAAGATGGTATCAAACCACAGTGCGAGGTAGATGCGGTCGAGACCATGGTGGTTTGAACCGGTGATGGTGGGTTAGGAGGTGGAAATTCTCCTGTGGTAAAAACCGTAGTGGGAATTGAAGAATTCCCAGAAGAAGTAACAACATTTGTTTCCATTGCTGCGTGCAACACTGTCTGGCACTCGTAAAGGTGAATCGGCATGATGAGAGGTGCCGAGAGATCAGTGGTCAGGGTTTCAACCGGGCCAAGAGATTTTCCTCCAAGGTACAAAACATTTGATTCCTCCGGATGTTGGTCAGGCACAATTTCTTGTGACCCAGTCACTTCAAAAGACCCTTGTTGCTCTAGCTTTCGCCTTAGTTGTGGCGGGGGTGGCTCTAGTATAATCGACGACAGGCCCAAAAACCTTTGTGACCGGTGGAGCTCATGATCCTCCATTGTGTGATAAGATCAAAAGACATGCTAGGGCGATCTATTCGTTTAAAAACAACACACACTAAAAAGTCCCTATAAGATAATACATGCAAACACTAAACTAATTGGAAGAATAGTTGCAACAACCAACACTAGAGCAAGTTACAGGTGCAAGTGAAACTTGAATATAGAATCACCCTCTGGGTATACTATGTGAATCATGGTTCGATGTCTATCCTAGGTACCATGGTATAGCCCTGCAGTCACCTGTGTATGTCCCTAAAAAAGATAAGAAACTGGGTTGCTATCGCGCGAACAATGACCAGGCGAGTACAGTCGAAAGTCGGGTAGACCACAATGAGAAGTGTATTGATCCCGAAACCTGTCAAGGGTATCGAGAGAAAGTGTTTTGGAAGACAACTGAGGATGTCGAATGGATTCAAGACCACGAAGCTCCGTGGAAAATGCAAACAAAGGAATCCCAAGACAAGCCCTCTATATGTGTTCTCCACTACGATTGGTCCAACTTTGGAGGGGTTATCTATGCTACCTTTCCACACATGACCTCATGTTTATCCCCTATGTTAGAGGGGGGTCTCGGATAAATTTCATGATACTAGACTTTGACACTCCCTAACTCAGACTCCAATGTTTGATTTTAATGGCCTTGAAGAGATTCCTCTCCAACCTAATTCAAGGCCCTAATCCTGAACTAATTGGTTGACCCTACAAACATAAAAGTCTAATGATTTTTAGATTTAGCGTTAATTTTATGGCTTGTATTATGTCAAAGGGTACGGAAGTGAAACTAATGATGTGTGAAAGAAGAAGGTAAAAATGAAAAGAAAGATGGAAACAAAAACCTTCACTTAATTCAAATTTTAAACAACTTTTCAAATTTTAAAAACTTTCTAAGATCTTTTAAGAGAAAACTCAAAACAAAATTTCACTCGACTACAAGATACTAATGATCTAAGTAAACTGCAAAGAACTTATGAAAACAAAGACTTCTCCCTAGTTATTTAATGCAAAACAAAATTGTTCAACTAAACAAGGAAATAAAGGATTTTTTATTTATTTAAATTCTCACCAAGCAAAAAGGAAAAATATCAAACAAGTCAAAAACCAAAAAAAACAATTTCTGGCCTAAACGCAGATCGCAAAGAATCATTTTAAAAAAATCACAAACTAGCAACTTAACAAAGGACTCTCACACTTGTCTAAAAACCTTACAAATTTTTTTTTTCATGAAAAACTTCTAAATGAGAAAGAAAACTATGGTTGAGAACAAACCTAAGCTACTGACTGCTATGCCAGAGATTCAAGGTCCTGAGAGGTATAACTCTTGTCAAGGGAAAGGATGACTGCCTCTCCTTCAACAAAAACTATCCTTCACAGGCACGCTACTGACAGCTCAACAATAAGCATGTGCGTGCAAGTTGTGTACAGTCAGAGGGTGTGTACATGTGTTCTGGCCTTATATAGGCTGTGTGTATCTCTAAAACTATGAAACAAAATAAAAGAAGGAAATCCAAACCAGGCAGAGACCACTGATATTGATAACCAGGATCTCTTGAAGGCTCAGACACTTTCTTTAACAAAAAAAAAAAATGCAAGGAAAAATTCGTAAAACAAACCAATCTGAGGTGAAACCTAAGATAAAAACTACAAACAACCAAGACTAGAAAGAGTTCCAAAAACCCCCTGAGAATGACAAATTCTGACAGGGAAGAGGATGACTGCCTCCACAATTTTCTGGAATCTTACATGCTACTGCTACTTCTTCATCTAGCGTTTACACGCGGGCTGTAAGAACGTAGGGCACAGGTACACACGTGTAGACCTTATACAGGCCACGTGTACCTCTATGGGTCTCAAAAAAAAAAAACAATTATAGTCCAACAAAAGGAACAGATATAACTAGTATGGAAGAACATAATCTTTGTTTGCTTAGACTTTGCAGAAACTTCAAAAAAGGAAAGGAAACCTAGTTTATTTTTTTTCTAAATACCCAAAAAATAAAATTCCAAGGAACCCTAGAGACTTACCCAGTATGGTAGCCAATTATGTTGTGAGTGGGAAATCCCCTTACGGACTAGAAAATAGGGTTATATTTTGCATGCAGATATGACCAAAAGAAACCTACTTTCTACCTTCGTTCCCAGACTTAAACCCCATTTCTTTTCAGCAAATACATGGTTAGACCAACATACCTTGTTCCAGGTGTTCGATGTCGATTCTTCCTTCCACTTAATCACTTGTTAGCACTTCTCCTCCCAAGGCTGACCTCCATACAAAACAAGAAACAAACTACACATGCATTTTACCTATAGACTAATGGGTTAGAGGTTCAAACATGTATTTAACAAATTATGAAGAACTCATAAAGTGGGATGGGAAAAGCATTTCTTTATTACTTTGAATGAATCAACTTACAATGTTGAGACTGGCCACCGCTCTGTGACCCTGATCCTGGGCTCCTCTTCAAATTTCCTCCAACTTCTTTGCTCTGTATTTCTCCTTGCACACTGATGGCTAAAGGGTTGGGACAATGGGAATGTGAAATTGAGTAGAGTTTCTTTACTATCATTCTCCTCTTCCAAATGGGATCCCTACCCCTTCCTTTATAGGCAAGAAGTAGCTAGGTATTTGGTCAAACCATTAGCCATGCATGGCCGGGATTTTCAGTTAACTCACCCAAAGCTATGTGTTCCATCAGAAACTTTCATTTTTTCATGCTTTTGTAGGTACACGCGGGTTGTTTTAGGTCATCTAGTGTGTACACACGTGCAATAATGGAGTAGGGCATGTGGGCCCTTATAAAATACATTTTTAAGAAGAGTTGTTTAGTAGTGTTTTGTCAAAGAAGGAATCTGAGATGGCCTAATGATAGGTAAGAATGTATGGTGCAATTTAGGGTTATAACAGATGCCCCCTAGTGTGAGGTCAGAAGAGAATCTGATGGCTGAAATACATTACCAATCTTTACTGATGTGATGAAAAAATGAGCCCAAGGATCAGGAACCAGGAGGCACCATCTGCAAAATAACAAATGTCTCACCGAGGTGGGCATACCCATGCTCGGGATAAAACAGAATCATGGCTACCGATCAAATACATTGTAGATCCATGTCATATAACTATATAAAGAGTAGCCTCAAGCAATACACAATAGAGCTACATCTTGAAATAAAAAAGATATACATATAGAGTATCCATCTTCTAGAAGTTGATACAACCTGATGGCTAGAGATGAGGTCTTTATATCTCGAGCAACAACTTCAAAATTTTCAAAACTCAGGTAGGAGTGTAATATGAGTGTACGACTACACTACCCATAGGTCTTCGACGACTCGTTGGTCATGGAATTGATGATCAGACTGAAGGCTTCATTGATTTCGAACAAGGACTTGATTGGACATACATGATGTTCGGGCATGAGGGCAAGAGGCAAACTGCAGAGGGGCCGACTCAGGCATGGTGACAAACTTCCCTTAGACAACAACACGACAAATAATGAGACTCAGGCAGCAAGGCATTAACATAAGTTTAAGAGGAAGGAGGCAACACAAGCTTTCCATATGTTTGGAAGAGTAACCAAATGGAGGAGGACACAACTCTATGTAGCGAGAACAACTTCCTAAGGTCATATTAATTCCCAGGGTTTGATAAACAAACAGACAGATGTGGTTTATCCAAGGGCGACTCATTATGCTGCCAATAAAAAAAATACTTTTCCCTTCCCCTTTTTGGGGTATATTTGATTTTTTTTTGTTTTTTTTCAATAATGTAGGAAAAGGAATAACAAAATGTTTCGTTACAAAGGAGGAACGAGTGTTGCAAACATACAAGTTCAAGGCAGAAGGAAAATACTGATGTTCAGAGTAAGGGAACTCGGGAAAAATCCTCCAGGGGCCAAAGGTGTCAAGACTCATAGTCAAAGTGCTACAGGGCTTGCGTATAAGGCATGTTTTATATGGTTCAGTTGAGAGCAACATGGAGACGACATTAGGCCAAAGACACAGGTATGCAAATGCGATTAACAAAACACACAATGGTAACATCCTTCGATGTAAGTTTAACGAGCTCAAAGAAGGTAAGCTCGATGGTTTTTCATATTTAGATAGTCTGAAAAAACGTAAAAGGAGACTCCATTGGGGTACCTTTTTCGAAGGTAGTCTAGTCGGTTCAAAAAAGGGGTAAACTAGCACCGACAAGACATCTATTCAAAACCATTTTAATGAGTGTGATGAAGACAAGATCACTCGGCCATTTTTTTCATTTTTAAGGAGTCTGAAAAATGATTAACTATGGACTCCGTCAGGAATGTTCTTCTAGACCAGTTTAACGAGTTTGAAAAAATAATGTCACTCAATGATATTTTCAATTTTAGGGAGTCTGAAAAGAGCTTAACTATGGACTCTGTGGGGAATCCTTTTTCGTAAATTTAGTCCCTCGGGCCCAAAAAATGGGTAAAATTATACCTAAGGGAACTCTTCTAGAGAACGAAAGTTCCTTAGAGTATACCTTTGTTCGTACAGTTGACCCTCTGGACCGAAAAAGGGGAAAACTACCGCCAGATAGACATGACTTCAAATTTCATTTTAATGAGCGTGAAAGGTCACAAGATCGCTCAGAAATATTTTCATGGTTAGAGGGTCTGAAAAGGGCTTAAAAGAAGACCCATAGAGGTTACTTTTCTTAGTTAATCTAGACGAGATCAAAAAGCATAAATGCAGTCTCACCAGATGTTGCTTTCAAATCTCAAAGCGAGCTTGAAAAACAACAAAGTTAGCTCATGATCGACACTTTGTGGGCCGATATCAGGTATCTCCTCGTAAGACCAAGAAAAAACATGGTGGATTTCTTTAAAAAGATTTGTATAGAGTTGAATCTCTCCGGGGGAGCAGTTAGCTCCGACGAAAACATTCGCCACGATGCCAGGGTTTCGGGAGATATTGATTAGTATGGTTTCAGCGATGGTTGCCATATTACCCTCAACAAAAAATCCATGTGTAGCTAACATATTAATAGGACAAGACTGATATCCCATCATAGTCACGGTGAATTCTCCTGCTTTGATTTGGCTTAACTCTGGGAGGAAGTATGATCTGTGATGAAGATATTCCCAGAGTTTGTCCAGACTAGAAATTGCTTCAATTACTACTTTGTTAGAGTGCAAGACCAAGTCTAACGAATCAGTGTTGGTGAGAGAACCCTGAGCCCAAATAGGCTCTAGAAGTGGATATAACTCTTGTGCAGGAGTTGGATCAGTGTGGGTTGAAGCTTGCTGGACTAAATATTATGCTACTTCAGCTGCAGACAAGGGCATGGGCATGCCTGAGTGCCCTGTCCCATCCATCGTGGCCAATGGGGAAGGAATCATCCATGGATAATTGAAGTAAGTCATGCGGAACGACGAAACTTGAAAAATCTCAACCTTATGGTGATTAGATATAAAATTGATATCGCTTTGAGGGGGCAGGTAATCGAAGGTACCCATCAAAGATGGGCACAAACCAACCCCTATGTTGACCACGCCTGGTTGAGGATTATTAAACATTGGGACCGTGGATGCCCCTAATGAAGGGTCAGGTCTAGAGAAAGACAACTGATCGATGGTCACAATCCGAACCTCATGGGGAAACAAAAAAAAATGGAAAACTGTAGCAACCACAGCTTGCATGGCATAAGTCCAACTCCTTCCTAACAAGAGGTTATAGCTAAGGGTGCGTCGACTACTTCTACCTTGACACACATGATCTTCCCTCCTAACAGTACGAGGAAAGAAGAAATGATACCATGTGGTCAGAACGAACGACCGTCAAAAGTAGTGAAGAGAGTAGGTGACGGATACAAAACGGGATGGCCAATGGCCTTGCAACATGCCAATGACATAACGCATGTCGAGGCGCCCTCATCAACTACCATGCGGAATATAGTCTGAGTAAAAGTTATCATGGAATAAGCCACTACTATATGAAACGCTACATGGTAAGGAAGACAAGGATTTAGGTCGGTTGTATCCAACATGATTGTACCTGGATTAGAAGTCTTGGTAGATCCTAAAGTGATTAACAAGGATTTCCTCTGGGAAGCACAGCTTTGGAGGACCTCCAAAGCGAACATTGCATAAGGGGTTTGTGATAAATCTTCCACCACAGAGTAGTTCTGGGTGGCCCTTGCGTTTGGGTTATGAGAAGATTTTTTGAATGCATCTTTGGGGATGCGTGTCATTGTTTCACAAAACGTCTTCTCAATCTGTAGAGGAAGATATGGGAGTTGGGATTCTTTTCCCTTCTCAGAACTACCTAGTTTACTATAGTCATGTACTCTAGTCGATATGAAAGAATCATCCTTCACCATATATACATTCGTGGATGCTTTGTTGTTCGAAGATGGAGGGGGTCCTTGATTTCCCTCTTTCGTTCTTGTAGAGGCTTGAGTTAGATTTTTCCCATGTTGAAATGGATTGGTTAACACAGTAAGTTGTTGTTGTGTCACAAAAGTTTGGGCCTCTGCAAGCTGGGGAAATAGGTGGGTCAGGTGGTATTCCACACACAGGTTGCATGGATACCTCGCCTTCCGTTTCTCAGTATTTCCCCCTTCAGCATTATTGGTGGGTTTCTTATCCCCCTTAGGCTTGTTTCGTTTTTTTTTTCTTTCCTTCAGGATGTTGGGTGGCCTTTGGGTTAGTCGATTGCACTGTGTGTACATCCGATGTTTTGGTAGGGGGAGAAGCGAAAGAAGTAGTTTGGTTGGCCACTGTGTGTTGTATAAACAACTATTGCAATTGTTGCATCAGTTACTCAGCAGGATTTGTTTGTGATGAACCAACAATACCATCGGCATGTGGTCCATCTCTCTACCTAGTTTTATCTAGAATTGAGCTTTGTGCATCTGGCAAGATCTAGTATAATAAACCAGACTGAGAATAGATTAGCTCAAGTTGTTGAGCACTCATGATGGTGTCTTCTTCGGAAAATACTCCCAACGTCGCGACATATTTGGATAACTATGGGACCAAAAACTTAAGGAACCACTCGAGTAGGAATGTTGGTGGGACTGGTACCTTAATTAAACTCTTTCGACATCTCCATTCTCTGATGTGATCAGAGATATGGTCCACTTTTGTCTGTGAGAAATTGACCATAAATTTTGTACCAGCGTCGTATCTCACTGGTAATTGAAAATGGTTTAGGAAATCCATAGCCAATTCATCGAAGGAAGAGTATCTTGAGCGACCGAGCTCAATGTACCATTTCACGGCACTCCCAATGAGAGTGTGTTGAAACAATCATAACTGTACAGAGTCATATTTCAATGAGTTAGATGAGCACCAAAGATTGAAGGTAAGCACATGATCTCCTATAGCTTCATTAGGCTTGGCCTTAAACTTTGGGATGTCCGAAGGCAACTTCATCGGCATAGGAAGCCAACGTGGATCGTGACAGATAGGGTCATTCAACAACCTTGTCAAGTCTGGCAAATGCAGGGTTTATAGGAAGGGTAGTTTGGGTTGTTGGTGATAACCGAGGAAAAAGGGGCCTGTAGTTTGACTGGCACTAGGGTCCTAGGAAACGTTCGGCTCCTGGCCTGGGTTTTGGTAGAAACCATGGCCATGGCTAGCATATGGATTGTGCATGTGAGGAGTCATCATCGGTTGATTTCCAAAATAGGACATAGACACATGGGCATGCATTACATTCGAAGAACTTTGGGAAGGGTTGCCCCATGTTAGTCCCATGGGGATAAGCATAGTAGTTTGTCTGGGGTTCCATTGATTGCAGAAAGAATTAACCCAGATCAACATTCCGGACGAGGGAATGGATCCCTGACAAGAATTCCAAGGCCCTGATGCAGAAGAAGTTCCTGGGTGTGCCCCCTGTGCAAGAATAGTACACTGCATAGGAATAGATTGTCCTAAACTAGGGTTGCCCCTAGTCAGAAAAGAATCTGACGAGAAGGTGTAATTACCAAACGCACCGAACAAAGAAAATGGTTTCGAAGCGACCGACATATTCTGCATAGGTGTTCCTTGACTCCCTGCTCCAAATAAACCATGGTGTGTAGGTGGCCCGACGGATGACTGGTGCATGCCACCGAACGAAGGGGAAGAAGGAGGTATATTACCTCCCCCATAAGGGAAATCATTAAAAGGAGATGAAATTCCCCCCATGTGGCCTTGCAGAGGAGTGTTAGAGCTCCCTTCCCATAGACCTAAAGTCTGTGAAGTAGAAAAAGAAACTACAACACTTGTACCTGAACTAGGCATCCCGTATGAGAATGAAGGGCCTGTCGCACTTGGTATGAAAGGGTTTGTGGCTGCCGCCAAAGACGGTATCGGACCACTATGTGAGTTATATGTGGTCGATACCATGGTGGTTCATACCTGTGACAGTGGGTTAGGAGGTGGAAACTCTCCTGTGGTGACAAACGTAGTGGGAATTGAAGAATTCTCAGAAGAAGTAACAACATTTGCTTCCATTGTTGTGTGCAACACTATCTGGCACTCGTAAAGGTGAATCAGTATGATGAGAGGTGCCGAGAGGTTAGTGGTCGGGGTTTCAACCGGGCCAAGAGATTTTTCTCCAAGGTCCAAAACGGTCGATTCCTTCGGATGTTGGTCGGGCACAATTTCTTGTGACCCGGTCACCTCAAAAGACACTTGTTGGTCTAGATTTCGCCTTAGTGGTAGCAGGGGTGGCTCTAGTGTAACCGACGATAGGCCCAAAAGACTTCATGACCGACAAAGCTCATGATCCTCCACTATGTGAGAAGATCAAAAGACACGCTAGGGTGATCTATTCGTTTAAAAACAATGTCGAGCTGCAGATATACCATGTAAATCAACATTTAATTGTCAACCCGGGAAGGTAGACTTAGAGGAACCAGCACAGGAAATGCAGGGCTGAAGAGGGGGTTTAAAGAATGCCAAGCTACTATCTGA
>SNQJ01S0036000.1:13165-23968 GCA_010110895.2 Picea sitchensis | reverse complement strand
TATATGATATCGAAACATTACCTATAATCCATATGATATTAAAGCATCACATAGAGAAACACATAAACCATATGATATCAAGCAAAATCTACAAACCATGTAATATTCAAGCATCACATAAAGCATGATATGAGGTATCACATAAACCATATCAAAACATCAAGTCCTATAACAATCTAAGCTTAACTATTAAATCATAATTTATCTAAAATAAAACCTAAAACTATGTTGTTACATAATCAGGGTGAACCTCCTCTTATGGTGTGGTGTCAACTACTTGTATGGCATCGAAATGTGTAATATACTCAAGTGACTTTTCTTCAACAACTTATCCATATATCAAAAAGTGTTATCCTCTTGTTCTGTGGTGTCAACTACTTGTATAGCATTGAAATGTGTAATATACTCAAGTGACTTTTCTTCAACAACTTATCCATATATTAAGAGGTGATTCCATACACGCATACAGGCATTGAAGAAGTGGAGACATTATTTGATTCTGAAAGAGTTTGTCTTATATAGTGACAATCATGCATTGCAGTTTGTGACTCAACAGGAGAAGTTGAATCAGAGACATGTTAAATGGGTTGAGTATATGCAGGATTTCACTTTTGTGATTAAACATATTTATGGTACTGCTAATAAAGTTGTTGACGCTTTGAGCAGGAAGTGTTTGTTGTTGCAGGAGTTGAAGGTCAAAACGTTGGGTTTTGATGATCTCAGGGATATGTACATAGATGATCAAGATTTTCAGGAGGTGTATGAAGCAGCTGAGAATCCAGTTCTCAGAGATAGGAACCAATGGGAAGAATACATGATCCAGGAGGCATTGTTGTTTAAAGGTAATCAACTGTGTATTCCGAAATGCTCCATCAGGGAGAACTTGCTGAAGGAGAAACAAAGCGGAGGATTGGTCGGACACTTCGGTCATGACAAGACATTTGCAAAGCTAAATGAGTCATAATTTTAGCTGGAAATGCAATCGAAAGTTAAAATATTTGTGGGCACATGTAGAATTTGTCAGCATTCGAAAGGAAGGAGGCAGAATGCAGGTTTTTATCAACCATTTCCCATACCTGAGAGGCTGTGGGATGAAATCAGCATGGATTTCATATTGGGGTTGCCAAGAACACAAAGAGTGTTTGACTCAATATTTGTGGTGGTGGATAGATTTTCCAAGATGGCACATTTTATCCCATGTCAGAAAACCAGTGACGCAACACACATTGCGAATCTATTTTTCAAAGAGGTCATTCGACTTCACGGCTTACCGAGGAGAATAGTTTCGGATCAAGATACGAAGTTCGTAGGACACTTATGGAGGACCTTATGGAAGAAGCTGGGAACTAGCTTTTCATTTAGTTCAGCTTATCATCCTCAGACGGATGGACAGATAGAAGTGGTAAACAGAAGTCTGGGAGACTTACTGAGAAGCTTGGTAATAGAGCACCATAGCCAGTGGGACCATGTATTACCACAGACAGAGTTTGCGTATAATGACTCAATAAATAGAAGCACAGGGTAGAGTCCATTTCGGATTGTATATGGCATACAACCGAGAGAAATTTCTGAGTTGAGGGATACAGAGTAGACTGTGACTAGGAGCGCTAGTGCAGAAGATTTCGCAGAGGTGATGAAGGAACTTCACAGCAAGGTGAAGGAGAGATTGCAAAATTCAAGTCAGGAGTATAAGAGGAGAGCAGATCAGCACAAAAGACAACTTCAGGTCGAAGTTGGTGACTTGATTATGGCACAATTGAGAAAGGAAAGGTTCCCGAGAGGAACGTATAATAAGTTGAAGATGAATAAAATCGGACCATCTAGGGTCTTGAAGAAATTCGGGGCAATTGCTTACGAGATTGAATTACTCGATCGGATCAGAAATTCTCCGATATTCAATATCTCATATTTGTACCCATATAAAGCTGAGGAAGCAGGAGCAGAAAGTGAACAGCCAGAGGTGCAGTGGCGAAAGCAGATGCCAGTTGCAGATAAGACGCAGATGGAGCACATACTGAACAGAAGAGTGAGCAAGAAGACCAGAAGAAAGAAATACTTTGAGTATTTGGTGAAGTGGAGAGGCCATCCAGTTGAAGATGCCAGCTGGGAGACCAAAGAAGAAATACAGAGGCATGGACAGACAGTTTGCGAGCTCATGGACAGGATCCCATGCAAATTTTCAAGAGAGGTAGTATGATGCAGGAGCATCGACAACATCAAGCGAGCCAGCGCGGAGACAAAAGACAGCTAGAAAAGCGCCCAGCACAAATTTTGAAATTACCTTGGAGTTGATGCACAATCTTAAATGAAGCCATTAAGAATAAGAGCACTTGTGTAATATAAATGAACCTTGAGCAATTCTCTCTCATCCTTAGTAGATAGAAGGCATTTATGTTAATAAATGTAAGTAGGTAGAATTGAATGAGTAGATTAGACAGTTTTAGAAAGGAAGAGGGAAATGGGATATAGACACCCTCATTGTGTATTGTAGCATTAGCATTATGAGAGCATAGAGGAGAAGCAGAGAGAGTTGTGTAGCAGACTCCATGTACAGAAGTTCTGAATTAATATAAGAAAGCTTTGATTCAGACTCATGGTGTTCGTATATTCTCTGTGTATGCAACTTTGAATGTTATGCTCTTGAATGTTTCACTCTTTCTGTTATGCAATTTATTTTATGCTATGTATGAATGATTTCTTTTTGAATGTTTGAAATATGAGAGGAAAGAGAGAAGGAATGAGTTTCAATTGTTTCTCTATCTGAGCAAGATTCCTCCAAGGAGTGCAGTCGAATTGTCTACAAGGAGTGCGTTGAAAAAGGGCTAAGATAATTTAGCTTTTGTTCTCATTTCCTCAAAGTGCAGTTGGGCACAGGAGACGTGCAAGGAGTGCGCAGGTAGAGGTGGGGTCTCAGGGTGGTGAACCTGAGTGAAATATTGAGAGGCTACTATTGCAGGAGGGCATAGGGTCGAAGGGATTCAAACACTTGAAAGTGTTTGGAAATATGTCGCAAGGAGTGCGTGCAAGTGTTTTTCTAAAAGGCACAAAGTTGTGGAAAATTCAGAAGTATTTGAAGCCTTCAAAGTTTTTGAAGCGAGGAAAAGAGTATAAGTCATGAAAGGTTGAAAGAAGGCGTAGCGACGTCGAAACCAGGAGGACGAGTTCTCAGAGGAAGAGCAAACAGCTGGAATTCTCTGAGGAGGATTCGCGAAGTTCCGTGGACCATTAGATCTCACAGAGGAACAGGGAAGTTACCGCGAGTGTAACAGAGGGTTCTAAGCTCAGGAGGAGTAGGACTGTAGAGCCAAGCCACAAGGGTCGTTGGATCTACACGTGGGTTTCTATATTGGGGTTTCGTGGGTGGAAGCCCCGTAAACATTACAACAGGATTCGCAATGTCATGAAACGCGAAGTCCCGACGGTTGAAAAGGACGGTGTGGGGCCACAAGAGTCAGCGAGGAAGACAGGTGGCACAACATCATTGTGGGGTCAAGGTACACTAAACATTTCGGGATATCGTGGTTCGAAGTTTCGAACACAGTGCATCAGGATTCGCGATACCGCGAAGTCCGAAGTCCCGACAGAGCGAAGGCATTTAAAATTCAAAGCCACGAGCGCATCGGTGTTTCGACATATCGGGATTCAGGATTCGACGAGGCGAGTCGCTTGACATCGTGATCATCGAAATCGTGATAGGGAAAATCCCGAAAGGGTAGAAGAAAGGTCAGCGTTGACTGTTATCGGGTTTTGGGGATTCAAGAGACCAGCGCTTGACCACTGGATTCGCGAAGGTGGAAAGTTCGATATCCCACATACAAGGGAGAATTTCACGAAGTGATTGTGGATGAAGATTTCCCGAAAGGGAAATAGAAGAGTTGTTTAAGGGTTCTTCGGGCAGAGAAGAGGGAAGAAGATCCTGTGGTGACGTGGACCTTCCGACCTGCAGGTTTTGGAGGGAGCGTGCGTGTTCACCAGATTTAATCTCCATCGATATATTGTGTCTTCATTTATAAATGATGTCATCTCCTGCCATGTTGTTACCTCACATATTCAATAAAAGAAATTTCCAGAGCTTTTATGGTGTACATAATCTATTAAGAAAATCAACCTCCAGAGTTCCCAATTCCTTGACCAATTCCATATAGGAAAGTTAATTTATTCAATTACCCCATAGAACATTCATGACTATACCATCCCTTAGATGATATAACAAAAATTCAAAAGGTTTTGCAAGTCAGAGTCTATGCGGTGTCGGAGATGTGTCACCAGGTGCAGAAGGAGATATGTGATATTCTTTTAATATATAATAAATCATCTTGAATCCATCTTAAACCATGTGTTTTCTATTAAGAATCCATTTTATAATTGGGGTTGTTCTATCTTATGTAGCGTTTATTAGCATAGCCACACAATTTTGGCTGGGTATTTTATTTACAAACTCTAATTAAGGTTTACGCTAGAAACTTTTAGCATAAACCCTAATTAGGGTTTCTAAATGAAATATGCATATCTTACTTCATCAACCATAATTATGCCGATAGGCATCCCCCTTATTGGAATCGATGGTTTAATCATCCTTTTAATTACAAATTCCAATCGGATGGCCAACAATTAAAGATGCTCACATATTCTTCATCTTACACTCAAATTGATGCGGCATCCCCTGCCTTAGCAGGTTCTGCACGAACTCCCAGTCTTAGGATCATTCTAAAGCTTTCCCTGAGTCAGATTGACTCTTCAATTTTCCCCAGGGGGAATATCTCACACACACAAGGGTGTATCCACAGGTCCTTATGAGTTATGCCTACATGATCAAACACAGGGCGCTAACTCTACACACCTGATCAACAAATATGATCGAGACTTTTACCAAAAAAGCAATTTCGGATTTCGCGACTTCATGAATCTTGATGTATGTTCCTTGAATCTTCAACCTCTGAAACCCGAAACATCAACGAAGGTTGACTCATTCAATGCGTCGAACACACGCCACTTGTTTCCCACTAAATTTGGCTTTTCGGGACTTGAACGAACAACCGACAATCGTTCCTCTTCCCTTATGATTCCCCGAATTCCAAAATTTCTCCTTTGGCGAGATCGATGGCCTTTCAGGATTTTTGTCAAAACTTGACCACTCCTTTGACTTCCGTCGCATGTATCCTCTGACTCATACTTGGGACCCACCATTCAACGTTTCTCTTTTCGTGATTTTGGGAGTTGTGTTTACCATGAAACTCTACCTCTTGAGTCCTGAAACCCGATTGGGGCCCAATGGATATTTTCCCTCAACCTTTCGAGAATTTTTCCTTTCGCTCTTCGGGATTTCACAAACCGGGAGTTTGAAACTCTTGATTCCAAAATCACAGCCTCCTCTACTTCCTGAACCCTGAAATGCCGAAATGCCAAAATGGACTCAACGATGATTAGTCTCTGACCAAATCTTGGTCCATGTGACTGCTTCCTCCATGACCACAACCCTACTCCAAAGACACATCGTGTTTCACAACTTCGGGGTTTTCAACGCAAAGTGCCCTGGCTCCTTGTCATCGGAATTGCCAAAATACCAAACCTCGAAATGCCGGAATGGCTCTTGTTTCTTCTCTTCCGAGGGTTTCTACTCCTCCTGATCTTCTAGATGCTAAAAGGCACTCATCCTTAACCTTCTCATAGATCTGTGAGATCCAATGATCCACAAGATTTCGACACTTCTTCCACGAAGAAATTTCATCATTCGTTCACTCTTCTTCAAGGATCTCTGGCCAAAATGACTTAGCATCCTTCCACCTAAACTTGACTTCTGCAAGATGATTTCAATCTCTGACTCCCTTTGAACACTTCAAAGGTGCTATCCCTCCTGAGCTCTCACTTGCAAACTCAATCTTCTAAAAGGAATCCTGCTCCCATCCGTTGCACAACTTTCAAATAACCTCTGGTTATTTGAGTCTTCGACCCTATGCAGTCTTTGCAAAAATAGTCCTTCAACCTTCACCTTAGTTGGTAAGTTCTATGGCTTCAACCAGCCTTCACACACCTTGCATGTCTCTGTGCCTCACCTTCACTTCTGCTGGTTATGAGAACAACGATATCTCTCCTGAGATTTCTGAGATAAAACTCAGATCCTTGTCAACACACACCTTGCGGATGTTCACTGCACTCTTTGCAGGAATTCTCAAGAAGAGAAAAAATTGAAACTCATTCTTCTCCTCTCTCAGACTTCATACACTCAACATGAAATCATACACCCAACATAGCATTGAAACAATTGCATAACAAAGAAAATAAAACAATTGTAAACATGCCATTTAACAAATGTAAATAGTAAGCATCATAGCACCATGAAAATTGAGTCAAAGCTTTATATCTTAACTCAAGTGATCATGTACATGGGTTCTTCTCTACAGTTCTCTACTACAACTCTACAGCTTATGAAATATGAATGATCATAATGTTCCTCTTACTATGATACAAGGGTGAGGGTGTCTATATCCGTTTTCCCTCCTACACTTCTAAACTGTCTAATCTATTAAATCAAATCTACCTACTTTCATTAAATAGACTTAAATTTCTATTACATCCGACAGATGAGAGAAATCGCTCAAGATCTGTTCACAACTCTAAGATATAAATGTAAGTATGTGATGCAGGAGCATCGCTAACTCATCAAGGAGCATTTCCCAAGACAAGCGAACCAACATAGAAGGCAACGAACAGCTGGACAAGGCCAGCTGAAACTTTTTGAATTTTCATTTAAGATGATGCGGCAATATATAAATGAAACATTTATGAAAATCACCTTTGTATATTATAATGGACCTTGAGCCTTTAAGCTCTCGTCCTTAGGTAGATGAGGCATTTAATAGATTTAATGCAGGTAGATAGGATTTATTTCTAGATTAGATAGTTTAGAGTTCGAGAGGGAAAACGGATATAGAAACCCTCACTTGTGTATTGTAGCATTATTATTCATTCAGCCAGCATTCAAAAGAAAAGAGAAAACAGAGAAATATGTGAAGAACACCCATGTACAGAAGATTGAATTAATAGAATGAATTTATGATTCAAGTTCATGGTTGGTGTTGATTCTCTGTGTATGTTGAGGTTGTGCTCATGAATGTTTTGTTCTTTGTATGCATTTTCTTTGAATATGTTGTGCATGTGATTTCATGTTTTTAACTGAAGTCTGAGAGAAAAGAGAATACGGTTCAATTGTTTCTCTGTCTGAGCCAGGAGATTCCTGCATAGAGTGCAGTCGAATTCATACACAAAGAGTGCGTTGATGAAGGCTCGATAGTTAAACAATTATTCTCATTCACCCAGAAGTCTCAGTTGTTAATCTGAGCAAAAGAAGATAGAGGTTGTTGTTGCAGGAGTTGCACAGAGTCTGAAGTATTCAATTTTTGAGGTGGTTGAATATCAAGAGCAAGGGTTATGCGCAGGTTTCTCTAAAGAATCAGAGTCGAAGAAAAGCTCAGGAGGCATAGCACCTTCGTGGTGTCGTCAAGGTACAGCGTCGGAGGTTGTGCGTGGACGGCTTGAGAACAAGTTTCAAGTGAAAGGCTCGGAAGGGTAAAGTTTGGGAAGCGGATACTTGACCATTCGGGAGAAATTCTCGAAAAGGAGGAATCGAAGGCCAGGATTCACAAGGGAGATTAGCGAAGTCCCGACAACCGCCAGAAATTTGGAGAAGTTGCACAGGATTTAGGCCTTAGCGCGCAAGGAAGGAGTCAGAGCTCATCGGAACTCAACTCATCGGAGAATAAGAGTCTCCAAGGATATAGAATTCTCACTAGGAGAAATTGCAACCCGTGATTTCCCGAAAGGAACCATTGTCGTAGATCCCAGACCGGACACATGTCAATAATCCTGAGAGTCGGGGTTCGGCATTCGGGATTTTCCCATGCAAAGGAATTGTTGCCTTTGAAATCGCGATCACGCGATCCCCGATAGAGCGGAGAAAGGAGTGGCGATGTGGCAAGGAGAGGTTGCACGTGCGATAGGAATCGTGAATTCCCGAAACGCGATTTCCCGATCAAACAGAAAGCGTGGGGTCTAGACGACAGCATAGAGGATAGGTGGCATCGGAGTTCGGAAATCGGAGATTCATGGGAGCAGTGACTCATGACCGCGTGAGTACCGATTTCCCGATAGGAAAATTCCCGATAGGAGACGAGGAAGGCGCGAAGTGGATATTCCATCGGGGTCAGGGATTTGCGAGACCCGAATCCGTGAGCGCAGGACTCGCGATCAAGTGAGTTCTGATTTCTCGATTTGAAGGAGGGGGATCACAAAGAAAGCCTGTGGGCATCGAGAACTCCCGACAGGGGGTTGAATAGTATTTTGACTCTTCGGGCCTAGAGAAAAGAAGGTCCTGGTGGAAGCGGCGTGCGTGGGTGGTGCGTATTCGTCAGTGTGGTATCAGAGCAAGGTTTTCTCTCTGTTTTCTGTAGCAGAGGAGAAAATAAGAATTCTCCATGCCGCGCAGAAGGGAAAGGAAATTGCCTGATTCGGAGGACAGGGAGGTAAGAAGAAGAGGCAGAGCGGCAGGGAATCCAAAAATGGAAAGGCAGATACGAGATCTCAGAGCGAGACTCGAAGAGATGGAAACAACTCAGAGACGCATAGTTGGTGCAGGGGATCTTAGTGATTCCGACAATGAGGTTGAAGCTGATCCACAAGGAGAATTTGCAGCTAAAGATGCATCCAACGAGCGGTTAATTAAGGCTATCGCTTGGATGAGTTCAAAGACGAAAATGGACATTCCAGTCTATGAAGGAAGTCTGGATGCAGAAGAGATGTTAGAGTGGATCAGGGCTCTTGACACCTACTTCGATTATGAGGATATCGAAGAGGATAAAAAGGTTAGGCATGCTGTCACGAAGTTGAAGGGACATGCAACATTGTTGTGGGATGAGCTACAAGCGGATAGACGTTCCAAGGGTAAACAGAAAATTAAAAGTTGGGATCGAATGATTGCTAAGATGAAGGAAAAATTCATCCCAAGGGATTATCAGATCACACTGTTCAGGCGAATGTAGAACCTGAGGCAGAAGTTGATGACGGTGAAGGAATACACCGAAGAGTTTTACAAGCTCAATATCCGAGCAGGTCATCGGGAGAGCGATGATGAGAAGGTAGCTAGATACCTGAATGGTCTGAGATACGACATTCAAGATGAATTAAGCACGACAACCATCAGAACTGTTGAGGATGCTTACCAGATGGATCTGAAAGCCGAGGAGAAGCTGAGCCGTAAGAAAGGACAGCAAGGGCGAGGTAGAAGTCAGCCTAGAGGCAAGGCAGTTGCCTAGGAGAAATACCAGAAGCCCAAGGAGGAATGGAAGAAACCTCAGGGTAAAGTTGAAAGAGGTGGAACCTCACAGTGAGGACAGAAATATGCTGAGCAGAGAGGATAGCATAATGAGCAGCGAGGAGATTATGTTGATGCAACCACTTTTCCTCGTACCAGAGGAAGAGGAAGAGGCCGAGGTGGAGTAGTCACATGTTTCACATGTGGAAAGGATGGAAATAAAGAAGTTGACTGTCCAGACACAAAAAAGGACAGAGGAGAATCTTACATCGCTGAAGCACAGAGGCGAGATGCTAAAGCAGAAGGCGCAAAAAGCAGAAGCTCACTTCTGATGCGAAAAGTCCTTTTGACACCTGAGAAAGAGGTGTAGGAGAGTTCAGCTCAAAGGACCAGACTGTTCAGAACTGCATGCAAAACCAAGGATAAGAAATGCAAGGTTATCGTGGATAGAGCAAGCACCGATAATCTCATTTCAACCGATATGTTGGAGAAGTTGGAGCTGGAGACAACTGATCACCTGAGTGCATATAAAGTCTCGTGGCTATAGAAGGGACATCAGGTCAGTGTCACTAAACAATGTTTGGTTGACATCAAGATAGGAGGATATAATGATAAAATTCTCTGTGATGTTATCCCTATGGATGTATGTCACTTATTGTTGGGTAGGCCATGGAAATATGACCGAAATGTGGTTCATGACGGGAGGATGAACACATATACTTTAGAGAAGGATGGGAGGACACACATACTTCTTCCGATAAAGGATAAAGAAGTGAAAATGGAAGTAAGAAACACCATACTTCTCATGAGTGGGAAGGATCTTCTCACGGAGATGGAGAAGAAGGAAGATCCACAATTCTTTGTGGTCAGGAAACCGAGGATTATCCTGACTAGCACAAGAGTGGATGATATACCAGATGAGATTCAAGAACTGTTGGGAGTGTTCGCTGACATCATCGTGGATGAATTACCTCGTTCATTGTCACCGATGAGGAGTGTGATTCATCATGTTGATCTCATACCTGGAGCCAGTTTCGCGAATAAAGCTACGTACAGGTTGATGCCGCAGGAGAACGAAGAAGTCAAAAGGCAAGTGCAGGAGCTGCTGGATAAAGGGTTGGTCAGAGAAAGTCTGAGTCCCTGTGCTATTCCAACAGTGCTTAGTCCAAAGAAGGATGGCGGTTGGAGAATGTGTACCGACTCCAGAGTGATCAACAAAATTACCATCAGGTACAGATTTCCACTGTCGAGAATGGATGATCTGATGGATTGCCTGAGTGGGGCAAATTATTTTTTGAAGATTGATCTGAAGAGAGGATATCATCAGATTCGCATGAGGGAAGGTGATGAATGGAAGACAAAATTCAAGACAAAGGAAGGTTTGTACGAATGGCTGGTCATGCCATTTGTTTTGACAAACGCGTCGAGCACATTCATGAGATTGATGAATGAAGTCCTGAGGGAATTCATCGGGAAATTTGTAGTCGTATATCTGG
>SNQJ01S0035999.1:39781-55320 GCA_010110895.2 Picea sitchensis | reverse complement strand
CCAGGGGTGACTTCTGACGCTAACATTTCTGGCGTCGTTGCCGTTTGTGTTTGAATGTAAGAAGATCTTGCGTTTAGATGCCTTCTCCTACAGTCTGTTAGAAACCTGATGTTTACGACAGAACTTTGCATCTCTCTGATATAAGTCTTCCCCCTACTCACCCTTACTACAGCTCACTGTCTGAAGTTATCTAAGACCTCACTTGCCCATGCATGCTTGACCTAGTTTCGGAGTTAGAACCACATCGTTGTGAGTTAACTTCCATTTGATCACCCCATTAAACAAATCGTGACATAAACTGATGGACATCGGGCTCTGCTCCTGCTGCAATCCAGGGGTGACTTCTGACGCTAACATTTCTGGCGTCGTTGCCGGGGACAAAGTTGAAGATTTTCCCTGGGCAGAACGACATTGAGCCTCTGATTCTGAAGGTGCATCAGACATCAGAGCCCTTCAAGATTGCTACTGTGCACCTGACGACTCCAATGTGGCGACTCCATTGTTTCCACTTCACTATTTTAGCTGTGGCTACTGTTTGCACACCTGAAAGCTGACCCAGAGGAGCTTTCTCGAGAAGGTTTCAGCAGCTGCTTTCTCAGCCTGAGAAGCTTCTTGGGGTAACAACAACGTTAGGATCTGGCCTTTGATGGTGAACAAGGACCAGACACATTCGAAGCTGCGCATATTTCACCTGGCGAATCCATGATTCAAGGATCGATTGGCGACTCCATTGGTTTGATATGGAGAAAATACTTGCTCACAGGTTTGCTCCTTTTAATTTTTCTGCTATTCCTAGTTTTCCTAATGTTGCCCCCTCTCTGAATGAATGGGGCGATTATTTTCCCATATTTGGAAAATGTGAAGAGGACAACCCTGCTCATCACCTCAGTGAGTTTCATGAACTCATGCGTCAGTGGGAGATACATCATGAGGATGTATTACTTAAGATGTTCATTTTCTCGTTAGCAGGGGATGCACGTAAATGGTATCATTCTTTAACCCCTGCTAGCATTTCTTCACTCTTAGAGTTTCATGCAGCTTTCATCGCCTCGAGTTAATTTGTCATAACTGTGGTGACGGATACCACAACTCTGTACAAAATGAAATCTATTTCTGACATAGGCTATGAGGATAATCCTGACGACTTGGATCAGGAATCATTCCTTTCTCCTCCCCATTCGTCTGCATCTGAGGTGGGTTATGAAAGCGATGAATATCCCAGGGGAGAAGAGGATTCCCTGAGTGAGCTGATGGAGCAGGTGAAATATCTCTCTGCCCAATTAGAAGGGTTGAAATATGAAGACTGTGCAAAGGATTTTCCATCCTGGGAGGAAGAAGATGACCTGAGTGAACTAGTGGAGCAGGCGATATTCCCCACTCCCCAATGTGAAAAATTGGAATTTGAAGACAACGAAGAGGATTTTCCAGTCTTCGAGGCAAATGATCTAAGTAGCTCGTTGGAAGAGATTATTGAATATTTCTTAGATGCGTTAGCATCTTCCCCCGATGAGCCTGCTATCTCAGATTTAAATGAAGAAGCCATTGTGGAAGAGGATTGCTCTTTCTTCCTTCATGAGATTTCCCATGATGTATTTACATTTGGGATTGAAGAGGAGGATTGGGAGACCGTTCCCATTTCACATGATGGGGGAGTGCACGGAAAAGAGGAGGAGGAACCAGAGGAACGACTGAGCGCGCATTTCTTTTTCTATCCAGAGCCAGTCAGTGAGAAACCACCACCCGAGATGAGTGAGCCTATGACAGTTGTCCACTCACCTGTACTTGTCAGAGATATTCATCCACATGAGAACAACTTTGTAGCAGAGGAGGTTGTATGTCGTCAATTTTCCGAAGTTTGCCACTCATTCTATGATCCTGTCAGCGAGTACATGGAGTGGCATTTCCCCTATGCCTTGGAGCTGCCCTATTTCATCTCAACTCTAGCCTATAAGGAGGAGTTGAATAATGTAACCGTTCTGTTGTCACAGTTATACCATCTGCTGATGATCATTGACAGAAGGAAGGAGATTCTATCCAGGAAGTTGTTTGAATGGTTATGGTGGAAATCTTCTTTCACCTAACCCCATGTAAAGTGTTTTATTAGTTTAGGATTGTATATAAATAATCTCCTTTGAGCATGCATCTTTATTTTGTTGTTTTTATTTTTCGGCTTATATTTTTCAGCAGCGGGATGTTTTGAGCCTGACTCCATAGCCCAACAACAAGGCACTGAAACTGCAAAATAAGTCCTTAGAGAATCACAGGGACGAATCTGTCCCCCATGGAGCCTAATGTTAGCAACATTACTTGTCTTTGGCATCGGGATATCCAGGTCTGCAGGTTGCACGAGGAGCGCCCAAGCGCAGCGCATAGAAGAAGTCCTGTTCGGACTTAAAATCAAGCGAGCGGGCAAAGTTATAGTGTCAACGATCCTGATCCATCCACATGAGTAGATCGACAGTTGGCGGGAAATCGCAGAAAGCAGAGTTGCGTCGAGATTAGCGCAAATGGATTGTGCCCATATTGTATGCAAGGAAGAATAGTGGCCGTCCATCCAAAGGACGCGTGGCGCGAGATCCAGTCGCGTCGGCTTTTCGGCAGTCGCGAGTTCGAAGGGTGAAAGTTCCATATCACTCTGTATCGCGAAGCCCCGAGCCCCGAAGTGCCGATAGCGCCTAAAGTCGGGCCCACGATATCAAGGGGCAGTCTAAACCGTCCATTTGAAGCGGACACCTGGCACGCGATTAGGCTCCCCGCCTTTTTTCCCATCGTGGTTTCGAAGCGCAAAGAGCAGCTCCCTCATATCCCGATACACGAAGTAGCGAGAGAATCCAGGACCTGGGACCCACAACAGCGTCGGGTGAGTCTAGGACCGTTAGATTTGAAGGACGCGTGGCGCTCAATTGAGCCATCTCGGCGTTTCTCCCATCGAAACTATGATAAGCAAGGATCAACTCCTTCCTATTTGTGAACGCCGAAATCCCCTATGGAATTAAAAGCAGGGTCACGGTCCATGGTCATTTGGGAAACAAAAGAGCTAAGCAAAAGGGGCCAAAAGTGTTAAGTCCAGTCGCCGAAAGGATCATCGCGATTTCCAGATGCCAGCGGATACGATTTCACTCCTGGTTTTCCGCTTGGAGTAAATGAAGGCAAGAACGGATGATTGAAACCTCCTTTCATTCATTGAATATGAGATATGGAGGGTCTGGCAAGCGGTCTGTTCGAAGGAGTTATGTGTACTGATTATCCAAAGAAGCCATGTCGAAGTCCTCGATTAGACAGAGAAGTCTGCACACGCCATTTTGGCTTTTAATGTTTCGGCTACCTCCCCTGCAAAGGCCATGCGAAGTTAAGGTAGCGTCTGTCATAGGCGCACGATCATCCGGAGTCTGCATGGGAAGACTGTCAGAAGACATGCAGACGCAATATTTTTAATGCAACGTCTTGTTTTTGCTGTTGTTGTTGTTTTGGAGTATATGTAGGCTTTTTCGCCATTTTTGTAAGGATTGATGGTAGAGCGAAGATCCCGATTGTAAAGTTTTAACATCACTCTAGTTCTCTGGTTATGCATCTATATATGGGATTTCTTGTTTTATGACAGACAGTCTTTCTTACTCCATCTAATTTTCATCTTATGCTGAGAGAGTTCGTGAACGACTGATTCGTGTGAATTATTGCAATCATGTTATGATAAAGGATTTTTTTTTCATTGTTGTATTCTCCAGTGTTTTGTGTTTGAATGTAAGAATATCTTGCGTTTAGATGCCTTCTCCTACAGTCTGTTAGAAACCTGATGTTTACGACAGACCTTTGCATCTCTCTGATATAAGTCTTCCCCCTACTCACCCTTACTACAACTCGTTGTCTGAAGTTATCTAAGACCTCACTTACCCATGCATGCTTGGCCTAGTTTCGGAGTTAGAACCACATCGTTGTGAGTTAACTTCCATTTGATCACCCCATTAAACAAATCGTGACATAAACTGATGGGCGTCGGGCTCTGCTCCTGCTGCAATCCAGGGGTGACTTCTGATGCTAACAGACATAATTCAATTCCTAGCTATAGAAGTACAAAAATACAACATTTAAAGATATGTTTATTAAGGTTGCTAAGAGTCATGAAGTTTGACATAATTCAATTCCTAGCTCTAGAAGTACAAAAATACAACATTTAAAAATTCTAGCAAGGATGCCATGTTTCTAGTTCTACTTTATGAAATGTATCAAAAAGACATTAAAGGTTATCATCTCAGTAGTCATTAGAAAGACTTATATGACTACTACACATTGCGTATGAGGCACATGCTTTTAGTGATTTTTAGTGAATTTTCCTATTTTCTATGCAATTTTAAATTGGGCATTGCTCTCTCTCTGATTTGCCAATCAAAAAACTATTTTAGGAGGTTGTTTATAATGTCAAGGAATACATACCGCATGGTTATTTTATTCCCATGTAAACCACACAAGTGACAAAAAAATTATGAACACGGGCTAGTTTCATGTGCTCATGAACATGTTTTAGATGCTTCAAACCCAGAAAAAAACCATATTTTTCTAATTCTAGGCATGTAGATTATTCATCTATGTTTTCATGGATTAGAACACATCACAATGGGAGCACTTAGCATCTATAATTTTTGTAGAGAAACTTTCCATCAATTTTCAATAACAAAATTGGACAAGCACAATCAATGATTGATGAAATTTTCCAAGAAATATGTTGGAATCCCACGCTAAGGCATGGACAAAATTTCAGCTTTTGAGGTAGAATACAACTCTTGTAATCATCAGCATAGATCCATTTTAAATTTGAATCTATCATACGTCAAGAGGCATCAAATTCCTCGAGATACAAAAAAAAAAAATCGAGTACAAAACTTGAGGAAATGTTTGCATCAAAAATCGAAAGTACAAACTTGAGGAAATGTTTGCATCTAGAAGGATCGGATGTTCTCCTCCAATGATAGATCCGGGTTAAGATGGATATAGATGATTCTTAATATATATATATATATATATATATATATATATATATATATATATATATATGCATTACATGTACAACTCCATGTTGAATATGGAAGGAATTGCACATCTCCCAACCCACCATTCAAATGTTTTAACGATAATAATTTTTAATTTAAATTGTTATATATATAGTTGATATTGAAATATTTTTTAAGTGACATGTGTTAACTCCATATTAAGCATCCAAGCAATTGCCCATCTCCCTCATATGGAGAAGTATAAATCACCTATTTTAATTTAAGGTGGATATTAAAACATTTTCTTTAAATGCCACCTGTCAACTCCATGTTGAGCATGAAAATGAATTTCTCACACATGTCCCTTCATACCCTATCGTAAAATGTGCCCCTTTGGCACAATGCATTTTTTAATTTTCAATTGTTCTATATATATATAATGATGATGATGATTAACATCCATTGAGATCAATTGATCTATCTGAGCTTATTGGGTAAGAGATTATCTCAATTTCTTTAAAATTGTATTTCTATGCTCAAAAACATTGAGAGAAGCATTCCAAAATCACCATATAGTTTTGATGACTTAGGATCTTAGGAAGGTCTCTAATGGAAAATATTTTTGAATTGATCTTAAATATTTTAATATGAATGATATTAAAATAAGTGGACACATAAATATTGTCAAAATCCACATATTGAAATATTTTTGTATTAATATTTTTAAATGCCACTTGTCAACTCCATATTAATCATTGAAGGAATTAAGCATCTCCCCCATTCTCGAAGTAGAAAGCAATCAACTAAACAAGAATTTCTTTAGTTTTAATACCTCTTTCTATATAGAGTTGATATAGAATTAATTAATTTTAAATACTCTCTCTTTCTTTATATAGAGTTGATATAGAATTATTTTTAATTAAAATGGATATTAAATATTTTATTTAAGGAGCGACATTGGTATTGTTTCATTATTAATATATTTTTTAAATGCAATGTGTGACCCCATGCTGAGCATGGAAGGAATTACACATCTCAAGAGAAATTCTGCATCTTCTCTATTCTTCCCATCACTGCAAAATGAATGAAATATCATGATTCCATGGTTTAAGAGCATCGTTCTAATGCCAAAGAAGTTCCACCGGTAAATTTGCATTGTTCTCTAAGCTCCCCAAACCGTCCTCTGCACCGTCCATTGGTTTGGAGTGGGAGCACCAAAAATAAAATGGAGTGTGGCTTTAAATATCATCCTACAACCCATCGCACATCGAGTGGATTCTTTCTTTGGACAAGTTTTGGTGGGCAGGTTTTTCCCAACGTGCGCCTTTTATCCTCAATGCCCCACTCACATTATAAGCGTTAAAGTGGCCAAAGGTGATTACCATTCTTTCATTATTGTAACCTTTATGCATTACAAAGGTGATTACCAACGAATGGATGGTGGTGGTCCTCCCTTGACATATTAAATTTTTTTATTGTATCCTACCCACTCACAAAAATGTCTAAATCCATTACCACTTTGCAGTGCATCAAGTGATTTTTATATTATAAAGTTTAAAGTGGGTTTTAAGTGATAAAGTAAATTGGGTTTATATTATAAAGTATAGGGAGAGGTAAAGGAGGTGTTGAGTTTTATTTTTGCTCACTATAAGAGCTATTACAGCCATATTTTGAAGCTCAACGAAGGTGAAATGAGCATCAATTCAACCCATTCTTCTATTATTTTCATTCTTTTTATTCAAAAATGTTGTATTTGGCTCGGGAGATGTGAGATTTGGAGTTAGTTTCGGTAGTTAATGAGTGAAAGTTGTTAATGGGTTATAAAGAACGTTGCTATAATCAAAACAAAGAAAATTATAGCAGCTCTAAATTTGACCACAAATTTAGTAGTGGGTTAAGAAGCCTTTATAATAGAGATTTTTTTCTTATTTCAAGGGATCAAAATTTCAAACCATCAGTTAAAGAGGGTGAAATAAAGGCTAGAAGCCATTCAAAACTGAAGATATGCTTGGAGTATCACTACCTTTTAGACAAAAGTAACATTTTTCTTCTTCTACTTCTCTTCTCTTTCATTTTCATTCTCATTGTAAGCGCTATCTGAGTAATAGACTTTGTAATGGGGAGAAATGAGGCCAAGGACAATGATTTTATAATCCCCGAACCCTTGTTGCATTTATTGTATAGATGAAATTATTGTTTCAGACCTAAGACTTTATAGTTCATAATACTAAAGATATTATTTTATAAATGAACTATTGGGTTTATTGTGAAATTAGGATCGAGGTTGTTGCCACTAGTAAATAATATATGCAAGCAAGTTATGATGGTTTTCCCTTTCATTTTCTATCTCATACCGTGTTGAATAATCCAAGGGATCTATGCTTGTCTTTCACGTTTGGTTTTCTATCTAACAAATATGTGTTAGGAAAGTATTTATGCCTCCTCCTCAACTCAAATTTGTTCATTTTATCTGAGTTATTTTACAAGTATAGCTAGATTATGGTGTCCATGGTTCAAAATAACATTCCTAGGGTTAAAAATTGTTAAACCCCTTTGTTGGTTGGCTTCTAGATCACCTCTAAAATACAACTCAACACTCCTTTTATTTTTCGTTTTAATAAAGATAGCAAAGATTAGCTCCATGCACCACCTTTCTTTATTATAAATCTAGTTTGAGATTCATTTTTTAAAATAGGTTTTCCTTGGGTGACAGACAATGACTCTTTCCTTAGGAAATTTTTAAGGGTACACCCCCTCTGGATTGAGAATTGGCTCAAAGGCCCAGAGTGGCATGGGAAGGTGCATCTTGCTCACTATGCCCTAACATTTGGCCCCTTTGAGAGAGAGTGGACACCCTGGAGGGAAGTATAGGAATTGAATGGGATACAAAGCCTCGAGTGGGATGGGAAAGGATGAGAATGGTTTTTTTGATCACCCACAAGTATTTTAAAGGAGAAATAAATATGGATTAGGAGCTCACCAAGGGCCCCCACACACCAAGAGAATTGACATACACTATACCTTTACACTAGGAAGAGCTAGTAAGGCTAAAATAGGGGAGGTGTAGACTTCTGAAGGGGCTCCCCCCAACCAAGAACATGACAAAAATGAATCCATTGAGGTGAAGACTCTTGATGATACTCCTCCTAGCAAGAAACAAAGTGAAGATGAACAACCTTCTAAGGCTGCAACTACAGGAGATGAGGGGAAAGGAGTAGAAACAAAAATAAAGAAGGTTGAGAGAGAAAAGGAAATGATAGAGAAATCCACTACTGAAGAGATGATAGGTAAAGAAAGGTAGGTAGACAAAGTCCAGTTGATTGGGGAAGAAAAACACCAAGGGTTTGAGAAGAAAAAAGAAGAGAGGAGAATAAAAAGTTGAAATGAGAATAATGGAGCATAACACCCTATAAAGAAGGCTAAGATTGGAGCTCATGAGACTGAGGAACATGTTGAAAAAACCCTTGATCATAATTTACCTGAGATAGTTGGGGGTGGTTCCTACATGACTCAATCTACCCAATCCACACATACTCCCTTGAGATTCTCCAATCTACTCACTATGGTCTTGCTAGGAGGATTCCCCAACACACCTAGTGCTAAGACCTCCTAAGGGACTAGCTCTTCCCTCCTCCTTTTTGAAATCATCTAGGACTTGGAATCCCTAGATCCATATGACATCATTTGGAAGGAGAAGGAGAAGAAGAAAATTTCCAAAGGATCCCTTATGGATTTGGAGCTTGATAATCCACTTGTATAACCTAGGCTACTTCTGATGTATGATGGTCTCATAGGTGAGATCACCTTGACCACATTCAAGCCTTTGGTTGTCAAGTAAAATACTGAAATGAGATTAGAGGACTAGAGGAAAACCCAAATCAATATCAAGACCATTGAATCCCCCCCATCAATAAAATATGGGTAGCCAAAATCTCTAGTGGTGTGGTGTATGATGGCTATGTTAAGGCCTCCTTTGAAAATGAGAAATATAGGAAGAAATCGGTCTTTGTTATCAAAGAGACAATATTTAACCTTGAAGGTGAAAGGATTAGAAGTAGAGAAGAGATATTTAGAAGATAAACTAGTCTCATTGGGAAAGACTCGCAGACAACTACTAAAGATATCCATATTTTGAAGGAAAACCAAGAATAGATATTGGCATAGGAAGTTACCAGGTTGGTTGCATCACTAACCATTTTGCAGAATTTGTCTTTGAAAAAATAACAAATGGAAGGGGTGATTACATTTTTTAATAAAGACAATATTTCTCAACATGCATCAAGAAAATCTCTCAAAGAAAGGATAACAACATTAGAAAAGGAACAATGGGAAAGATCCTCCCTAAGAAGTCAATTGGATGAAGGGAGAGTGGAAATCTCTACTTTGGAATTAAAGCTTAATCAAAATCAGCAAAGGAAGATCTCCTTAGTACCCATAGAAAACTTAGCCATAGAATCTAATGTAGATAAACTACAGAGTAAGATTGATGAGATGGTCAAGGAAATTGAGGCATTGAAGGACAAGAATAAATAAATTGAGAAAGTTGTCAACTCTACATGGTCCTTGGTTGAGAAGAGAAAAGAAGATCGAAATAAGAAAGGCCATAAGTTGGAGGAAGCTCAAAAGAAATTGGTGGAGCAAAGAGACCAGTCTACCACTATCCAAAAAGAGGTAGACATTTTGAAAGATATATGTGAAAAGTCCAAGAAGAAACTAAACTTGCAAAAAATATTATGACTATCAAAGCTTTTGTATGGGATTTTGTTGTAAAAGACATGTCTAAACTCAGAGAGCAACTTGAGTTCTATTTAGAATTTGATGAGATGCATCAGAGGATGATACAATTTTTGGATGAGTATAGAGATGTGGTGTTAAACAGATCCCACATAGAAATTGAAGTCAACAAGATCATGAACACTCTCTCTAATCAAACTTTGCAATAATTGGGGATTCATAATAGAACCTTAGTCTCTATGGATGTTGATACATGCGTCGTCAAGTTAAGAAATTGGATAAATGTTAACTAGAAAGTCGGGGTTGTAGAATCCAAAATTTCCATGTTCACGAATGATATATCCTACATGAAGACTTGTGGACTCCCCTCCCCTTGGGATGACCAATTGGAGTTACATAGACATGAAAAGTATCCAGAAATAACAAGGGCTACAATGAGAGAATTATATATCATGGGAGATCAACCAAATCCTCCATTAACTTCCAAAATTTTAGGTCACGTACAAATTTCCATCTCAACATGGACCTTATCATAGTCTAGGTTCCTTTGAAACATGCATCCAATATATTTCATAGAGAAAACATAGTTGGACAAGCCTTTCAGAACCTTAAAGTTGGAAACAAATTGAGTGAGAGTGACCTCCAATGACTTGTTATTATATATGAGTACACCACCAAGTAGCTTGTTGTGATTTCTAAGAGTTCACAATAAGCTAGGATGCCTTCCCAAAGGGGGGGGAATTCCAGGAAGGGGAAGAAACAAAAATAGGAACTTATAACCACATTTGTTTATCCTCACAAGAGTGACCCTAATTTTGCAACATTACCAGCATGTTAAGCATTGGTTTCATTGTTTAGAGTCTAAATTAAGATTAATTGGTGAGTGAAATAGAAAACCCTATTAAGTTATAAAAGAAGGATTTGATAGTGGAAAAAGGATCGATATTTTTCATTTCATCCAACTACAAGAATTTCTCAAGGGTTTTTGAATTGGGATCTACAACATTTTTTTTTTCCTCACGTTCTTTTCTCTCTGTAACCTCTTCCAAAATCCCCATATTGTGAGAAGGAAAATAATAGTTCGAGGGTTGGGACTTTATAGCCCCCTTTGGTGCCCTTCAATGTAATGAAATGAACTATTGAGCTATATTGTGAAGCCAAGACCAAGGTTGAGTTTCCACCAACATAATAATATGACTCAAGCAAGGATTATGCTAGTTTCTTTTCATATTTCATTTATGTAGAGTTGATTAAATCAATGGATTCTTTCTTTGTCTTACACATTTGGTTTTCTCTCTCTTGAATATGTTTTGTATGAATGAATCATTACCCTCTTCTTATATACATGATTTATGTATTATCTTGCTATTTTTTTAAGAATGGAAGTATGATTAAGGAAGAACATGATACGCGTCTCTAAATATTGTTTTCAACAATGTTTAAAGTCTAGTTTCTTAGTCATTTCAAGACTATAATATATTTTAGACCCATGACATATATTAACTCCATGCACCACTTATCTCTATTATAAATCTAGTGTGAGCTTCATTTGTTTAAATAGGTTTTCCTTGGGTGATAGATAAGGACTCTTACCTTATGAAATATTCAAGGTAACCCCCTATGACCTGAGTACTAGCTCAAAGGTATAGAGTGGCATAGGAAGGTGCATATTGCACACTATGCCCTAGAATTTGGTCCCTCGTGAAAGAGGGTTTGACTTGGGGGACAACATATGAACTAATGTCATTTCTAGGGATTGAACTTGGGTCACCTACATGATAGACAAGAATACTCAATACTTACCACTATACTCACAAGTTCCTCTATGTCCCCTAGGTTGTCCCCTCTATCACAAAGGGGGGAAATGTTGGGGAATAATGTGTAGGATGCACCTTCTTGTGCCACTATAGGCCTTTGAGCCAGTTCTCAAGAAAGAGGGGAGGTGCCCTTGATATTTCCTAAGGAAAGAGTCCTTGCTTGTCACCCAAGGACAACCTATTTAAATAAATGAATCTTGGATTTGATTTATAATAGAGAAAGGTGTTGCATGGAGTTAATTTGTGCTATATTTATTAAAACCACAAATAAAATGAGTGTTGAGTTGTATTTTATAGGTGATCAAGAATCCAACCAGTAAGGGGGTTTAACAAGTTTTAGCCATAAGAATTATCTTTTGAAACATGGGCACAATAATCTAGCTCTGCTTGGAAAATAAATCACAGAAAATGAACAAATATGAGTTAAGGAGGAAGCACAACTACTTTCATACACATATTTTTCAAATATAAAGCCAAATGGGCAAGGAAAACACATATCCCTTGGTTTATTTAACACTATGTGAGACAAAAAATGAAGGAAAAACTACCATAACTTGCTTGAATATATTATTTTAAGTCGTAATGACCAGAATCTTGATTTCACAATAAACCCAACAATTCATTTATAAAATAGTTGCTCTCGTATTAGGGACTATTAAGTCTTAGGTATGAAACAACCATTTTATTTATACAATAAATGCACTAGGGATTGGGGATTATAAAATCATTGGCATGTGCCTCATTACTTACACACTCTATTACTTAAATAATGCTTACAATGAGAATGAGAATGAAAGAGAAGAAGAATAGTAGAAGAAGAATGTTACTTGCTATTACAAAAATAGTGATACTTCAGGCAGATCTTCAATTTTTTTATGACTTATTGCCTCTATTTCACCCTCTTTAGTTGTTGAATTAAAATTTGATCTCTAGAAACGAGAAAAATATCTCTATTATAAAATGTTGAGAGAGAAATGTGAACCCAAAAACTAGGTTAGAGTCTCTTACTCATCCACCGATCAAAATATTCCCTTTGCACTTTTGTTAAATTCTCTTAAAATAAAGGCTTCTTGACCCACTCGTAAATTCGTGCCCAAGTTTGAGGATGATTTAAAGCTGTTGTAATTTTCTTTTTTTAATTGTAGCAACTTTCTTTACAACCCATTAAATTTTTTTACTCATTGACTACCCAAACTAGCTCCAAATATGGCATCTTCCAAGCCAAATACAACATCCTTCAATGAAAAAGAATCAATGGAACGGAAAAATGGGTTGAATTGGTGCTCATTTCATATTCTTTAACCTTCCAATATTGTTGTAGTAGCTCTTGTAGTGGGCAAGAATAGAACTCAACACCTTCTTTGCCTTTTAAAATATCTCCTTGCACTTTATAATATAAACCTAATTTAGTTTATCCTTAAAACCCACTTTGAACTTTATAATATACAAATTACTTTATGGAATGAAAAGTGGTAAATGAGTTTAGGCATTTTGGTGAGTGGGTAGATTTGAATAACAATGATTTTAAGATACCCAAAGCGAGGGCCACCACCATCCATTCGTTGGTAATCACCTTTGTAATGCATAAATGTTATAATAATAAAAGAATGGTAATCATATCTGTCATCTTTAACCTTTATAATGTGAGGATGGATGGCATTGAGGCTAATCTTGGCCACCGACCACATATATATCATAAATCAAATACAAACCTACCTTACCTTGTCATATACCAAATGAACCAAAGCACGTGGAGGATATGGGCCACACGTTGGGAAGACCTTGCCAACCAAAACTTTCTCAAAAGAAGAATCCCATCGATGTGCTATGGGTAGTAGGATGAATTTCGAAGTCGCATCCCACCATATGTGGGATTTTATTTTTGGTGCTCTCACTCGAAACCAATCATCGTCGTCCAATGGGGCCCATTGGATGGAAAGGGGAGGAGCTCCATTCACTATTTGAAGCCCCCTCCCCTAAAAAAACGTGGCCAATGACCACAATTCAACGGAAGAAAATAAAACAACAGGAGAGAATCAAACAATGGTGAGGCCTAGAGGGATTTGGGAGCCTTGGACCTTAGCACCATGTCTCCATAACAATGCAAATTTGCTAGTGAAATGCCTCTGTCACTAGAACCATGCTCCTAAATCCTAGAACCATGATATTTCATGCATCATGTAGTTACGAGGAAGAGGAAGTAAATTGCAGATTTATCTTGATGGTTGCAGGAGCTATGGTGTGCCTTAAGGGATGAATTTTTGTCCATGCCTTAGCCTTATGGATGCCAACACATTCCTTGAAGGATTTCATCGATCTCTAATTGTGGTCATCAAGTTTTTCTATTGACAATCGATGGAAATTTCTTTTGCAAAAAATAAATCTATGAGTGCTCCCAATATGATGTGTTTTGACCCTTGAAAATGGACATGAATGATCTTCATGCTTGGACTTAGAAAAACCTGTTTTTGTTCTAGGCTCGAAGCACTCAAAACACGATTCATGAGCACATGAAACCGGCCTATGTTCATAAAAAAAATTCCACCTATATATTTTGCATGGGGCTAAAAGAACTGTGTGGTATGTAGCCCCTCACTTTATCAACAAGCTCCTAAATTGTTTCTCAATTGGTGGTCTGGAGAGAGAGAAATGTCTAGTTGAAAGTTGCATAAAATACGGGCCAAAAACCACTGAAAACTCGTGCCTCCTTGGTTTCTATGATTCCAACTTCTATATCTTCAGCATGCAAAACCTGAATGGCGTGTCATTGGAAGCAATGTGTAGCAGACACAAAGGGATCACTAATGAATGGTTACATGGTAGCCTTTACTGCCTTTTTTATACATTTCATAGAGTTGAGATGGAAACATGGCATCCTTTAAAGAATTTTATATGCTACTTTTTTGTACTTCTAGAGATAGGAATCATATTCTACCAACTTCATGACTCTTAGAGACCTTAATAAACATATATGAGCCAATCTCTCCTTTCAAATGGGTCATTTTCCCTATATGCACAATTTGGCCTAAAGCAGTTCCCTCTATGTTTTCATACTTTTTCAACTTAGAATTGGATTCTATCAGCTCTAGCATGATTAGTGACCTCAATAACCCTATCTAAGCCCTTCTCTACACCTAATTTACTCATCTGGTTGGAAAACACAATTTCACCCATGGCAAGCTCCATGGGAAAAATCTACTTTTCACACTTCTGAAGGTCAGAACTGGATTTTGTCAGCTCCTTGATGATCAATTATCCCCATAAACCTACTTAATCCATTTCTTACACTCAAACATGTAATTTGGTTGATTTTCAAAGTTCGACCTGAGGTGGGCCCCATAGGGAAAATGGCCAATCTTGGGCAGTGAGCGTTTTCAAGTGACAACAACACCTTCAAATGGAGGTGCACATTGCAATGATTAAGTGCACTATAATGGTGCTATCCTATAAGATTAACACACCATTTCAATGATATCATATTTAGGTGGTGCACCACCATTACATTTTTTCTTTTTGTAAGACATGAAGTGCACTATCGTGTAATCGTAGCACCTTTATTTTTGTTACTTTGTGTTACTTTGGATGATGAAGATCACCATTGATGGGTCTTTCTTTCCTATTGGCGCACTAAATAACAAAAAAATATTTGTAATATTGTTCGAATCCTAGTAGGAACAAGTGTTGTGTGGCAACTGAGTCCCTACCAAGTAGATTTGGAAATGGAGATGATAGTTGGCACCTTATAATTATTGATGATGATTATTATTGACATCTACTAAAATCAATCAATATAGACATGTTAAAATATGGGGATAGACGAGGATTATTATAAAAAAAACTAAAATTAACAATATGCTAAGTAAAGGCTAATTAAAATAGATATTTAACAATAATCAAATCAAAGTTTAAATATGTAAAATTAAATATATATATATATATATATATATATATATATATATATATATATATATATGTGTGTGTGTGTGTGTGTGTGTGTGTGTGT
>SNQJ01S0035999.1:29428-39685 GCA_010110895.2 Picea sitchensis | reverse complement strand
ATATGTGTGTGTGTGTGTGTGTGTGTGTGTGTGTGTGTGTGTGTGTATTAAAACTTATGTTCAATTGTTTTTTAGAAATCAAATGATAAACAAATATTAAATATTAAAACTAATGTTGAAATTTCATTGAATACATATACACTAAGACATTGAAAATATAACTTATATCTTAATTTACAATTATTGAAAAACAATCTACTCACAAATACATGGAAGGAATAAAGTAATTAATATGAAATGGAATCCTCCCATAAAACAACATAAAACGTAAAATGTAAAGAAGATATCTAATAATATAATATCTCGTAAATCGTGGTTTAATGCATTTTAAAGGGAGATGTCCTCGAGATTTTTGCTTATTAATGCCAATCTTTTCGAACATGTGTGGTGAGTTGTCACTAATAAAAGCATAATTAATGTGCACTGGGAAGGGCACGAAGGTGGCAGGGATGGAAGGGAGCAATAAATGCTTTGAAACTTTTGTGAACCCGGGTAGAGTGAATCTTGCGAGTTCGAGGAGTCCGGGGTCGAATTGTAGACCACAGAAGTTTTGGGTGCAAGATTTATATCCCGGAACACGGGGCATGAGAGTTCGATAGCACTAACCCGAGAACCTGCGGTCATAAAATTGGCTAAGTATTGTTGCGCGGAATTGATCAGACCAGGGTCCTTCTCACATTACCAACAAAAGGCACCGAGTAGTCTAGAGCATTGGCATTTTCATCTCCTCCGAAGAGAAGAAGTATAACAAAACCGAGTAGTCTAGGAGATTGGTATTTTCATCAAGAGAAGAAGTATCACCGAAATCTAAACCAATACAAGAAGATAGGGGAAGGGCAAGGAGAATACTTCTAGTGTGTTTCCAGACTCTTCAAAGTTCACCATGTTCTTGCGCAAGACAAACTAACCAAAGAAAAAATTTGAACTCGTTCATAATGGAAATAAAGACAATCAAGTCGCGGAAGCATTTGTAAACAGAGACAAAGGTGATTATTACCATCCACATAGAAGTAAAGTACAAAGACGATTCATAATCATATACATAGAATGACACAGTAATTTCAAATTTTTTAGGTATTTCCATATATATTATCAAAAGAGATTCTCAAATACAATCTCAGAGATACAAACTCAATACTCTGTTACAAGCTTCTGGCTTCGGACTCATGTCTAAGAGCTCTATATACCTTTTTCCCCAAAATGTATACAAGTTACAATCACATAACCTTTTATCTGTCTACACCCATCTACCCATCTATATCAGTTATTCCATCTAACCCTTTACAATCAGATGCATCTCATACATATAGGTCAAGTGGGATATTTTGGCTTTAGAATTCAACATTGCTCTTGTCAGATTGTAACTTCTTTTCCTTGTCGTGTTGAGGTTGTCCTTTCGCAGAATCATTTTGTTTCTTTGTTTGCTCCTCCGTTCAGCCTTTCTTTTCTGGCTTGCTCAACTTATGTTTGACCAAAATTGGGACCGTAGTCCTCCTTGTGCAACTTCCTAACCAAAATTGGTGTGTCTAATAGGCTCCCACCACAATCCTTGGACTACTTCTCGAAGTCAAGTCCTTGGTTTCTTTTCTGCGGGTTTCTAGAGTCTCCTATTTCTTTTCCTTTGTTCTTTGCTCCGCTTTAGATTTCATCTTTTCTCATGGCGCTTTTTCTCCTCTTTTCTTTATCTTCTTCAAACGAAGGTCCCAACTAGGGGACCAACTCTAAGGCTTGCTTCCTAACTTGAAAACCCATAATTTTGTCTTGCCACTTCCTAGAAAGGAGTGAGGCCTCAACTACGAACTGTTGAGTCACATCTATAATGGATCCTTTAGACTTGGATGCGACCAGGGAGTTCCAATCTGAATTAGATATAACATCTACATGATGCATCTACATATATGTTGTCTGAACAACATGTCAAAATTCGCGTAACTCCTTCTTAGCTACTGCTTGCGCTTCAAACTTAGCATTCAACTTGTTGTCTTCTTGCTAGATCTGATCAAATTTCTCCTGCTGCTCCAACGGATCCAAGGTGACCACAACCTCTTCGTTGAGCCACTATATCCTTGTGTGCACATCCTCCAGAGTTTGGTTGTTCCTTGCAATAATTCCCATCCAGTCACTACCTTCATGGAATATCCTTGTGCATTCGACTGTGCACTTATGCAGTGATGCTCGAGCATCATTTCCTTCTAGAACTACCTTCTCCATCCGCTCCTAACGCCTGGGTTGTCACTCTAATTGTATTGACCTCCCCAGCTTGTGCATCCAGGTTCTCTGCACAAATGGACAGTTGTGACCATGCTCCATGGAGTAGCTCAATATGATGCTCTGGCTCTCCCACAAAGACTGACTTCAGTAGCTGTGGTGCTACCTTCCTTATTTCCGACTAGGATTCAACAAGCTTCTCCTAGACTCTTTCCAATTTATGCTCCGCCTAGATCTTGGCTAATTTCTCCTCAGGTCTTGTGTGTTGGGAAAGAGTACTGGCTGTAATCTTTGTATCCCTTTCTTTACTGCTGGAGTCTTTGCTCTAGTTGATCAGTTGAGGCAATGATCATCCCAACTAATTGTGTTGATGGCCACTGTGCAAGGTCGTATGAATAAGGGGTGACTCCTGTGTACTCGTGACCTCCAAAGGATTCCACTAGCCGCCGTAATGCCCTCAAGTTGTCTCCACCTCCTCCTCTCCTTATGGACTTGGCACAAGTTTCAACCTCAACATCGATGGAAATAAAGTTAGTACTTTTGTTCTCGATAGGTAGAGCTACATCACCGCGACACCACTGTGGCCTTTTGGAGCACTAGTCTATTTGTCCCTCGCAATGATATCAGACTCTATCCTCGATGTCGTATCGTGTCTCACGAACCTTTGGTACCTCCTTCTTCTTTGTGGACATCAACTTCTGGGGTTGCGCTCTTTTCTATAACACCCTCAACCTTGGTCATAGAGGGAGTGTGATGAGGAATTGGGACTTGTGGTTTTTTTATAGCTTGCATCTCCGTTAAAGGTAGAGTGTCCTGAATTGGCACAAAGGGTATGATCTATTGGCACTGGGCTTCGAGGTTTGGCCCAATGAGTTCTAGTCTCTATTCAGGTAGCTCAGGGTTTGGACCAGTGAACTCTGATCTCTACTTGGGTATCTCTGGGGGATCCAACTACATGGCTTCTGGATCGATGGTTTGTGATGGAATGGCGGCTTCTTGAGGTGGAACCTGGGGTTGTGGTGGTGATGGGGGCTTTGAGTGATGATGGTCAGTGGGATGGAGTGGTGTCGCTCATGGTCATCCCAGATAACAATGGGGTTGCTTGAACCGCTGATCGAAAGTGTAATTTGGTAGATGGGATATTACTGTGGGATTCAGAACCTTACTTGGGAGATCAATCTTCCCGCTCTTGGCCAATAGTTCTCTGATGAAGGCAACATTGAGAATTTTGTTGACATCATTACTTGTTAACATGAATTCCTCTAGAAGTTGTGGGAACATGGCTAATGTTCTCTTTTTGCGCTTCAATGACTACGTCTCTTCCTCCTCGTCAGAGTCCATCTATACTAGGGATTCTTTCTTCTGTACCTCCAGGCCCAAGCTATCCCAACTCTACTTCCCCTAGGACCCCTTTCTTCAATAGTTCCACCTGGCAGTAAGGTACCATCCTAATCGCATGGGTTGCTTTTTCCTTTGGCCATGACATAACCCTCCTTGTCGGCCTCCTCATCCATGTAAATGTCATCATTTGAGTGTTGAAGTCTTCCCGCTTTTCCTACCTTAGCCATACAAAAGTGTGGTGGTGGTTCATGTTGAATGCACAGCCTGACGTGGTTGAGGTTGAGTACAATTCTCGCGAACGCCAAGCGAACTCCTAAGTTGCGCTCTAGCAACCCGCTTTACCATTTTCAATAAATATTGTGTTGTTGAAGGCAAGGTTCTCGAGTCCCACCTTCGCCCAAGGATCAAACATTCCTTCTGGTAATCAAGCCTCCTTATCTCAAGGCATAACGCTTCCCGGCGGTAAGCATTCCACTTCAACATAAAGTGAATGAAACTAAAAATATCCCGACAGGAAAGTGTCGCCTTCTTCCTCCTCACAAGCCACCAAGAGTTCTTCCAGTAAATAATTGCACCATTTGAATACAATGCCATTGGAGAAAATTATGCCAATCGATAGGGAATCCATGTACACCTCCTTTGTAATAATGACCTAGGACCTTGCTAGGCATCACATAGCAAGTAGACTTACCGGGCTCTGCAGAATGGGTCGATCTTTCGGCTATGCACCCCCACGTGAGATGAAATCTCTCATAAAATGGGTCCCTTCTCTTCCCATGCTTGGCCGGATCATGAAAACTCTTTGGATACATCCTTGCCTTCTTCAATGGATAATCAATCCACCAATTGATGAATGTCCTCTGTGGGAATTGGGTATCTTCTATCCAACCATAGAATTTTTTCATGTACCCTGCTAATGAGAAACTTGCTACATCTCGCAACCTCTCCATTGGTGCCAAAAACTGGCAAATCCCCGAGGTTCATAATAGTAGAGTTGCGTTGATGAACTCCTGCTTGGCAATAAACCGTGATACATTCTAACTCATATGGAGCCGACACTCCATAAGACGCCGATGTTCATTTGTGGGAACATAACTTGTTCTATCGTGGTCGGTATCGGCGGAGTTTGAATTTCTCGACCTTCCCTTTGAGATTGCCTGGCGATCTTGACCCGGTCAGGTTTCGTCCTAATAATCGCATCCTTAGAAAATGCACTTTATTCTTCCTCAGAGGCTCGGCATAGTGACTCAAAACTGACAACACACTTCAACATGATAAATGGGATTGGGGATCGTGACTGAGGGCTGAGGGATTTCACAATCTTGAGAACAATTCATAATTTGCAAGGCTCTAAGTTCTCTTTGGGAAATAATGCATCTTACACCGAGTTCACAAAACCTTACACTCGGGCTTAGCTGGCAAGTTCTGTAATAACTATTATTCATCATTAACCCTATAGACGAAACTTGGATCTAAGTTGTTCGACAAGACTGGTTAACGGGGTAAATATATATCACGATCATGGCCCAATGGTAAGTCAAGTTAGGACGGGTCGACTCAAGACTCCATCGCTAACGTGATGAGAATTCCAGAGAATACCGATGGTACCCTTTGTGTATCACAACTTTATGGTTTAACATAATTCATATAGGTTATTGTAGTGGTAATAAAGGTTGTGACTAGGTTGGGTTCATGTGTTACATGGACTAGGATTGCATCTATATTCTCTCTTCCTCCGACCACAATGGGGTCCTTATCATATTTAATGACTTAATTTCATGTAATGGTGGATATTCATATCCTGTGCAGATGAGTAAGAAGTTCTGCATTAAACAACACTTAGACAAAAAAAAATTAACTACATGTCACGACCCAATAATGCACTTTTCGACTTTATTAACTGAATTCAAGAAAATTGCAAAAACTCAAATCTAACTACTATACATTACGTCTTTGACTAGAGAAACATTCCTTTAGATCTGGCCTCAGACATATGTGGGTTTCAAATTCATTCAATCTTATCCTCGGCTGAAGTATACCCATCATCCATTTGCGCGAAATCGGGATCAAGGCCTGTAAGGTCGATTCAAAACTATAAATGGTCCTGCAAACAAATGCATGCGCAAATTTCTTGGATGTTTCTAGTATCAAATGTCATAAAGTAGGACCTTATCTCCTTGCACAAATGTTTTAGTCTTAACGCAGGTTTTGTCGCGCCACAATCTTTCGCCTTTGATTTATCAACCCATTGATGAAAGTCCGCTAAAAACCTCGGTCTCTCAAGTTCCTCGCAATTCCATAACTTTTCACAACCGGGATTCATCCCTCTCGACATGTGTGTAACGCGTCGTATAGACTTGGTATTTTGAATTCGTAAGTACCACAACCTCTTTCCATGTGACTAAATAAAATGGTACCACAACTCTATCCAATCCGCCTATTTGCACAACAACAAACCCGTTAATCCTCTCCGCATCTTTAAATGCCTCCACTGCGGTCATCGTCGGCACTTAGGGAATACCTTATGATGTCGTGATCAGCAACTCGTTGTAATCTTTGCTATTGTACCATCGAGGTACGACTACTCATCATTGGTCGCCCTAGGACATCCAACCGAAAGTGATAATATTTTAAAAATTAACCTAGCAAAGAATATCTGGCCGTATCATTGAAAATGTTGCCTCTACTAACGGTAAGGTAATCAGCCAGTGACAATATACCTAACCTTTGAATGCTTAGTTGTGGGGTTGATTGGACCAATGAAGTCAACCGCCCATTTCAAATGTTTCAGAGTTCTAAATGGTTGAAGAGTAAATTCATCTCATCATGATGTCTTTCCCACTCTTTTCGACATACGTCGCAAGATCTAGCATATACCTTTGCATCTTTGAAGAGCGCGGGCCACCATAACCATCTTGGAGGACCTTCTGCGCAGTTTCCTTTTCTCCAACATGACCTCCCACAAATCTATTGTGGCACTCCCACAGTATACCCTGCCTTTCATGATCCAAGACACATCTCATGAGGATGCTATCTAGGCCCAAATTATAAAATTCCCTGGCACAATCAATTGATAGTCCGCTGTTCTAACCACCATATGACATTTCTAAGTTGGTGTAGTGCATTTCTCGGGTGCACTCTCGGCATTCTTAATATGACTGGCAGGTCTTCCCGTGTATTTGTATGGGCCTCAACCCGCAATGTGTCTATGTCCGAGATGATCATTGGACGCCCACCACTCTCCTGACTCTAATCTAGATATGTGATCAGGCCCCACATTGCATCTTAGAGGTTTAATGACTTCAAACAGAAAATTTCCTAAACAATAACAACCATCGAAAAATTCTTCCTTCTAGAACAATCTGTTAACTAGATATTTTAAATTTAATGATCGCAGAAAGAATCCTAAAATGAGAGCCCACAAGTACGCCTGTCCCCTCGGCGGTGTAAACTTATAGATAAACCCTCCCTTTTCGTGGTTGTATAGTTGCACTCTGGCTGAGGACAACTCCTACTATCAAAATAGATAGACATCCTATGGCCCATCTCTGGTTGCGCTTAAGATGGCTCTGTGTGGAAATACCCACGCATCTACGTGCACATGAAATTTTTTCTCCCAGTTTGGAAATATTAGAATAGGTGTTGTGTTGAGTTTTTCCTTCAGGATGTCGAATGCTTTATCACACTCTGGCATCCATTGGAACACCTATGACTTTTTTAGTAGATTTCCCAGGGGTGTAGTAATGTTTGCATACCTTTTGATAAACCTGCAATAGTACCCTGTGTGCCCCAGTGTGGAGCACAAATTATTAGCGCTCGTAGGTGGTGGCATGTTCACAATAGCCACAAATTTGGTTGAGTCTACCAGTACTCCTTCTCGGCATACTATGAGGCCTAACAAATTTCCACATGGCACACAAAAGATACACTCCTGAGGTTCAAGGATATCTACAATTCCCTACATCTATCAAACATAAAGTGTAGTAGTGCTACATGTTCCTTGAGAATAATGTATATCGTCCAATCGTCCATATAAACTTCTATAAACTTGTGAATAAATTCTCGGAAATATTCTATTACAATCCGGGAAAAAACTGCAGGGGCATTCTTTAGACCAAAGGGCATCACATTATATGCAAATGACCCCCATTTTGTTATGAATGTGGTCTTCTTTTTGTCTTATTCAACAATCCTCACTTGGTGATACCCTAAAAATCCATTTGTAAATGAGTAAGATTATTTCCCCACAACCTGTTGTAGCACCTCATCAGTGAAAGGTGTTGGGAAAGGGTCATGCACACATGCATAATTAAGGATTCTATAGTCTACACAAACCCTAATGTCCTCTGTGTCTTTCTTGCTCTAGATGACTATTGGGCTAACCCATTATGCTTATTCCACTACAAAAATGAGTCCAACCTCCAACATCTTGTCTATTTCCCTCTTAATCTTCTCTTTCATTATGGGGTTAAGGCGATATGGTCTATGCCTTATAGGTTTTGATCCTGGTTTCATATCTCCCATAGCTCCTTTAATCCTTTTTAGTTCTGAAAATGTCTTTGGAAACAAGTCCTCATACTCCCGCAACAGGCTATGTATTTCTTAGCTAGTTTTCTCATCCCAGTAATCTCCTACCATAGCTATCTTAGGTTTCTTTGTAGTTCCTATGTTGACTTTACGCAACTTCAATGGATAATTATAAGAACCGTTAGTCTGGCTGGGTATGGTGTTCTGAATCTTTCTGCTTCATTTTGTTTCCTTAATGGCCAAGTTTCTCAATTCTTCTAAATCATCCGGGTTTTCCAAATCCTTCTCAATCTTATAGAATTCTATTTGTTTCTTGTCCGAGTTTAGGTGAAGGTTAGACTAAAGTACTTGGATATGCTTTACGCATACCACTAGGTATGATTTCCTTTCACCAGCATCGATAAAAAATAATTCTTTAATTCTTTACAAGACTATCCTAAGCTCAGTGTACTTGTAAACAAGAAGTCCTTGCAAAATTGATCTGCCAACGTTTTTGATCAAAATCTGGACCAGGGGTCAAAATTTTGCTCAAATTTCAAAGTGCTCGGAATGCGACAAAAATTGTGCCATTGCGTCCGTCTCGTCTTCCTGATTCTGGCGGTATATTTACTTTCTCAAACGGAGTCTGTATGGAGAAGATATCACGATCTGTTCGCCAAGCCAAACAGGCAAAAAATTTAATGCTGACTGTACCAGTCCGTACAGTCCATACAGGACACGTGGCAAGTCCGTACAGGACACGTGGTGGCTCCAGGTGATGACATGTGTCAGGCAGATTTGTCTTTTTGGGCGTACGGTTGGACCAATTCGGAGGTGACACGTGTCACCACCGGAAGGGTGACACGTGGCACAGGATGACGTAAGCATCCTATGTGGCGGATGACGTCAGCAACATACATGGCGATGACGTGGCAACATCTGGTTGGTTGGCATTCGGTCGAATCGTGTGGTGAAACGTGGCATCATGTTCGAGCGAATGGTTGGGTGCCACGTGGCCCAATCAGCGGCTGCCACGTGGCACCCAGGTATTGGTTAAATGTTTTGTTAAAAGTTTATGGAGGCCGTGGGGTTCGACCCCCAGACCTCCCCACCGGCTACGCTTTAACAATATCCACCCGACCATTGGACCACCCGTTAGTTCTTTTTATGTACATGTGTTTGGTTATATTTAACTTTGAACATTGTAATAAGTGGCGGGGGGGTCGGGTCGGGGCTCAGCCCCGACCCGTGGTCGTTTGTATAGTCATATGACCATTGCACATATGTGTTATGTGCGCGCGGTTTTTGAAACTTAACCCATAGTTTATACGACCATATATTAATGTATGCGCACAGTGCGTGGGGTTTGTAACATGGCCCGTGGTCGTGTGGGTTTTATATATGACCGTGTGGTCTGACCATTGTATATGCGCGGAGTTTATAGCACATAGCCCACGGTTACATGCTTTATGACATATGACCATAACCGGGGCGCGCAAGAGTGGTTACAACGGTTTTTGTAATGGATAAGCACTTTTTCCATAGCCCGAGGTCTTATGGCACCATATGCCCGAGAGCTAGGCGGTTAGGGGCTAGAGGCACCCTAATCGTCCTACAGTTTGGACCGGTTTTCGGTTATGCGCGGGGCTAGGTTTTAACGTGCATTTTGGAGCGTGTTCTTGGTTCATGCACACAGAGGTGCGTTTTGGCGAACTAGTTTCAGAAAGCTTGAAGGAGGAAAATGGAGGAGGCCTAACTTCTTCATCTTTTGGCCGATTGAGGTGTCGTAAAAGCCCAGCTAGGGGTTTTTGGATGTCCTGAATCCATTGGTGCTGTTATCAAGGCCATTTGAAGACTTATTATGTAGGTTTTTCACCATTGAAGTTTCAGCAAGCTCCAGGGAGCTTGAAGTCCCCATTGATCGAGGACATGGTTTGGTGAGCCTATGTTTGTTTTCTATGATTGAATAATCATGTTTGGATAATTGATATGCTCTGAACACATTGGGACAGGTTTCATAGGCTGTTGAGGACTTTTACAGGTGTTTTTTCCAAAGAGTAGCTCAGGGAAGCTTATGGCCACATGTAGAAGAGGTCATGCTCGGATGAGCCATGATCCGTTTTCAGAGTTCTATTAGTCATTTTTGGGGTTTTTATGTGTTCTGATCTCAATGGTACAGTCTATTTTTCCATTGGAGTTGAG